>CAAKMY010061800.1:0-13311 GCA_901111285.1 Corrigiola litoralis
ATTATTCCCATCAAATTTTCCTTTTATTAATTTTCTATTATAAACACTAATCATATCATATAAAAGTTAATAATAACGCGATTAGTTTTCCATCCCACTAAAATCCATTCAAATTCGAAAATCAAGAGTTTAAGGTTATTTAAAAAAGTCACAAAAATAAAAGGTTATTTTAAGAAAAAGCCAATAGCTCAAGGTGACTAAAGGAAACTAGTTTACAATCCCATGCAAAACACGTTTTGATTATTTTAAAATTTCACTCACTATGTCCTTTTTATAATTATATTTTAAGTTTTTGAATTAAACTTATTGTCCTACTATCGTTAGTTATAAGAGAAATTGAACAAATCATTTAAATGTTATCTTATACAGATTGGAAAGCTTACTTCCCTTTATAATTTGTTAATAAACAAACATCTAAGAAAAATAAAGAAAATATTTGAACTAATAATACAAAGAAGGAAAATATTAAAAGAAAAATAATATTGATATGAAGCACGCCTATAAAAGTCATGATCATATACCTTAGATTATATAACTATTTTAACATATAATATAATATAATATAATATAATATAATAATATATTATGAATAGAATGAAGTTTGATGATAATCAACATATAAGAGTAGGGTGTTTTGTAAGAACAAGAAAGATGAAGGGCAAAAATGTCAAATGATATTTCTAAGATCGCTTACTTGAAAAAGATAAACCTGGAGTTGATTCATATAACCTGCACTTGAAAAAACAAATATCAAATTGAAGATTACTTGAGTAACTTCAAAAATCAAACACAAAAGTACTATGCAACAGAAACCTAAATAGATGTTAAAATGGGATCGAAATTAAGTTAAAATGGGTCAAATGAATGGAGAACAAATAATGATTTGGTTTTCGAGTAATGAAGAGGAAATTGCAAGTAAAATGATAAATATAATTTGAAGATCATAGGAATAAAACAAAACTACACTTATGTCGATCTAATCATAATAATCCAATTACTTTAATATTCAATTTTGTTTCTAACGTCATTTGAAATGAGCAATCACATAGTAGAAATCAATTTTTTGGTTAGAAATAGTTAAATCAAGGTGAAATAAAGACAATTGAATTTCAGAGTGATGAAAATAATATGCAAATGAAATAGAAACGCAAAGATAATATGAAAATCATAAAAGACAAAGAAATATGAAATCACTAATGAATCCACTTATGTTTTGCTTTCATTTACTTTTTGGTGAAACTTATTGGAGGAGAACACATCGATCTGAACAATAAATCAATGATAAACATAACAAAAAAAGTGTGAATTGATGCCAAAGTATGAAAGAAGAATACCTCAAAAATGGTGATCAAGTCTTGAAAGAGGATGCAAATAGTTTTCTATTGTTCTTCTATATAGTATTGCGAGTAATTGAGTATAAAGGGAAAACCAATAGTCAAATTGTAGGAGTTTCATTATTTTCATAAATAGATAAGCAATGAGTTTAATTAGTTATAGTTAATTTAAAACAAAATTGAACATTGACTGTTACAGAAGCCGAAAGATCTCTAAGGAAGATGATGTCCTTTGGCTTACCATCTTACATAAGTTTCAATATGAGTCTTTTTTTTTGCAATTTATTACCCTATTAAATAGGGGCCACATGTCTTTGCTATAGAGTTTCTTAGGTCTTTAAGATAATAGTATAGATATAGATATCCCTTAAACATATACTTACAATCTCGGTATTTGGATGGGGAGGTGGGTGAGTGGACATATAGGTTGTGGGTGAACTCAAATGGATCTCCTAAGAAAAAAAGAGGAGTAGTCGGGTACGTGAGTGAACTTATTTATTTTTTTTTGTTAAAAATCGGTATTGCACGGGCCTTGACTGGCATTGACCACTTGTCTTCTTTGTTTTTTTTTTCTTCGACATATATGTATCCAAACCTAGCTTTGGGATTTCAGAACCACCACCAAAAATTGAGACCCAAAGTTGAGATTATCTTAAAATAGTACAAAATTGGGACTATTAAAAAAGAACCGCCCAAACTTGGGATTATTCCCATCAAATTTTCCTTTTTTAATACTAAAACTTCTTGATTCCAATTAATTTTTATTTTTTTTCGATAAATCAAATTCTAGTTATTGATAATCTATGTGTCTAAACCAAATGATGAGTTAGCCCTTAAGATTAACAAAATAAAATAAAATAAAGAGTTGAAAGAATTCACAAAAGTAGGAAAAAATTGCACGAGAGAGAAAAGTGGGGTTAATCTTAATCAAAGTCGGTGTTTGATAGAACGCCGCAGATATCGTCCCCCCCTCCCAACTCCCCCCCACTCCCCTCCCTCGCATTTTTCATAAAAATCACGACACAAACCAAACACAACTTTTGCACCTCCCGAGTTATTATCTCCTGTGCGCTGCTCCACCGCTGATCTCCTGCTCCCTCACTTTCTCTCTCCTCCCTTATCAAAATTAGGGTTTCCTTTTCTCTCTTAAATCATTTCCAACAACAATATTTCCTGACAACAATAAAAAGGTAAGAAATTTATCATTTTTATTCTCCAGTTTTGTTGATTTAATCACTTCTTTTAATGTTTAGCTCTTTCGAGGAAGAAAAGATTGGAATTCAGTAGGAAATGTTGAATCTTGATATTTTTTTTTTGCTTTATTTTTTTCTGATGCGAAGGGTGTGTCAATTGTGTTGGTGGGTGGTTGAATAATCGTGGGTATTTGTCGATTTATCGAGAAAAGTTTATTAATTGGTGATTGGAGGTATTTTTTGTTTGGTTGTAACGACGCGGCATTGTGTGGTCAATCTCAAACCCTAGGAAGATTCTGAATTTAGGGTTTTTGAGGATTTCGGAACACGGATACGACGTTGGAATTTGTTAAATTTGTTGTTATTTTACGGTAGAGAAGGGATTGAGCTTTTTGGAATAAATTGGGGTTTTGGGATTAATAATTGGGGGACAGTTGACATGTGCAGAAATTGGGGTTTATTCATATGGCACCAGCTGTTCCTGTAGAGTACACTGGGCAGAAGGAATCGAACGGGTATTTGCAAGCGAAAATGATGGGGAAATCGAGGAAGTATGCGATGGGGAATCCGGGGAAGATGATGCCGGATTATAGACATTCTGCTGTGGAAATTACGGCAGAGTCGGAAGGGTTTGGGAGCTCGGGAAGGGTTGATACAGAGATGACTCTTTCGGAGGGGTCTTGCTCGCCGAAGAGGAAATGCATTAGTTTGAATGGGGATAGCCATGATAATTTTGGGGTTCCGGTTCAAGTTCTGTCGCTTTCTAAAATGTCGAGGTTGGAAAGGAAGGACTTGGAGGTTAGACTGAAGAGGGAGCTTGAAGAGGTCAGGATTTTGCAGAGGAGAGTTGCGTCGCTTAGTGCAAATGCTGTTGTTGTATCTCCAGTGGGTGACATTCGTAGCTGTAGCGATGGACAGAAGAGGCCTCCTCTTGAGAGTACTCAGAGGGTGCCTGAACATTTCATGCAGGGCAAGAAACGGCTTCCTCCCGGGCGTAATGGTCCTCGTACGATTACTGGGGGCCGTGGGACAATTGACACTCCAAGACAAGCCCTCCCCATGAACTTATTTACCCCCAATTTGGCGAAACAGTGTGAGAATCTTGTCACCAAGTTGTTGGAGCATAAGCATGCCTGGGTTTTTAAGGAACCTGTTGATATTGTCAAGTTGAACATTCCGGATTATCACAAGGTGATTAAACATCCGATGGATTTGGGCAGTGTTAAGAAAAAGCTATCAAGAGGTGAATACAAGAGTCCATTGGGGTTTGCTGCTGATGTTAGGCTTACTTTTTCTAATGCAATGACTTACAACCCACGTGGAAATGATGTTCACATCATGGCTCAGACCCTAAGTAAATTCTTTGAGCAGAGGTGGAAGTCGATTGAGAAGAAGTTGCCAGTGAATACAGATGTTCAATTGTTGCCTTCAAGGGTGGATGGGCAGATACGGAATGAAGTGGCAATCAGTCAGATTCCACCTGCAAAGAAAAAGAAAGTTGCACCTGTGGTCTATGTCGAAAAGTTGGAGCCTGTGAAGAGGGTGATGACAGAGGAAGACAAACAAAAGTTGAGCGGGGAATTGGAGGGTTTGCTGACTGAATTACCGGAAACCATTATTGATTTCTTGAAGGAACATAGTTCTCCTGATGCAGAAGCAATTGAGGATGAAATCGAGATTGATCTCGATAGTCTGAGTGATGATGTCTTGTTCAAGTTAAGGAAGTTGTTAGATGACTTTCTGTTGGAGAGAAAGAAGCACCAGGCAAAGGCTGAGCCATGTGAAATGGAGGTACTTCCTTTTCTGTTCATGAGTTCATTCTCATTCCTTAGTTTTCCTGCCTTACTTCTACATCGTCAGCATTTTATTGGGTTTGCAGATGCAAGCTTACATTTAATCATCTGATTTTATGCTAGGGGATGACTTTTATTCAATGTTTTTGTCCTTGTTGCAGCTGCATAACGAGTCAGGCTTTAGCAATTCATCGATACAACCTGGCAAAGGTTATTTCTTTCTCATGTATAAGTCATAGTTGCTTCCATGGAAGTGGTCCTTCTTCATAATTGTTTAACTTCTTCTTCATATTGCTCTGTGGTGGTTCTTGTCTCAGGCAATGATGCTGTTGATGAGGATGTGGATATTGGGGGTAATGACCCTCCCATTTCAAGCTTTCCTCCAGTAGAGATTGAGAAAGACACTGCCAATAAAATCAGTAGATGCAGTAGTCCTATCAACGGTTCCTCATCCAGTGGTTGGTGCTTTTGTTCATCTTCAGCCTTGATTCCCTGTTAAAATTTATTTTCAATAGTTTGACGATTGCACATTGCAGTAATTTTTCACATGGTTACAAAGATGTTGGCCTAATTGCTAAAATGTAGGCAGCTATTGCACCTACTTATACACTGTATGTAGGGATGATTCATATCAGAAATTCTGATTCTAGCTTCTTATGTTTATGCCAGTATTCTTAACTATTCATTTTGTGATGCTGCCACATATGCTGTTTTCTTTACCTTGGTCTGTTGGCTGTATTTTCGTGGCAATAGTCATCGTCCATACATTCGTTTAACTATTAAACTTTTTTCTCCATATTTCTCTGTGGTGGTTCATGTCTCAGGCAATGATGCTGTTGATGAGGATGTAGATATTGGGGGTAATGACCATCCCGTTTCGAGCTTTCCTCCAGTAGAGATTGAGAAAGACGTAGCCAATAAAAACAATAGATGCAGTAGTCCTAGCAGTTCCAGCAGTGACTCAGGCTCATCATCAAGTGGTTGGTGCTTTTGTCCACTCAGCCTTGATTCCCTTCCAAATTTTGTTTTCAGTAGTTTGACAATTTTGCATTGCAATAATCCGCTCACATTCTTACATGGATGTTTTTGGCTTAAATCTAACCAGCTACTGTTAGTGTATGCTAGAGAGGAGTATAATGATTAATTTATATCAAACTTCAGATTCTTCCTTCCTATGTGGATACCTATATTCTTAACAATTCATTTGGTGTTTTCCTTGGCCTGTGCTAGATATGCAATGTTGATAGTCATTGTCCATTCTTATACTCGCTTGTCTAAGATGGGTTGCTTGTAGAAAATTTTCTTCTTGTTGGAATTTGGGATTGTGTATCTGTTCTCTCTCTCTCTCTTGCATCTTAACTGAGTAGTTTATTTGTAATCTGGGAAGATGCGCTAACTTAGGTTGTGTCTACCTGTTCATGTGGGTTTTATTATGCCCTAGTTGCTCTTAGCCTTTTGAATCTCTGATAATAGGGTGGTTGTTGCTTCCTTGTGATGTTGTGGACCTAGTGCATTATAACTTTGGCTCTTGCCATTTATTTTTTAAACTTCATTTTGATTCCAAGGAGAGTGGTTTTTGTATTCTGCTAGCCTCCTGTTGGTTTTTCTTGTGCCAACAAGAAATAAACCAGATCCTTAATCCAAAGATAGACTTTTACCAATCTAGAGAAGCCTCATGTCATTCTCATAACTCTTGACGAGGTTGTAGGCTATAATGCTTGGACTCGTTATCCCTATTCGAGACAGGTGCATATCCAAGTCAGGCTCGGCTATTTTTTTGGAAGTTTTGCATGTTTTAAGCCTAAAATGGAGTATCCCGTGTCTGTATCTATATCCGTGTGGAAAGTATCCGGCACGGGTACTTGAGGAAAATGAAGAGTTTGAGCTTCATAGGTTTGGGTTTCCTTTTACCCCTCATTATTACTCCATCCCTCCGAGAGGTGCACTAAAGAGCCTTCTCCTCACATGTCCAAACCAACATAGGCTATCCTCTCGCATTTTACCCACAATTGGTGCTACTTCAACCTTCTTTTCAGTTAGCTCATTCATCAAACGCTCTCTCTTAGTATACCTGAACATCCAACGCACCATGCACACCTCTGTCAGATGCATCTAGGATGGTGATGGATTCTGGACCAGATATGACGAACTCAACAACCTGTTCGATCCGATACTGTTTTCACATATCTAAATTTTTAAATTATAGAATTGACAGATATGTAGATATAAAGCGGATCTGGAGCAAGTAGAGCAGTTTTGGCTATGGAGTATGGACCAAGGGTTGTTCTTGCTTCCTTGTGGTCAAGGAATTATTTTGTTTTGATATGGTGTGGGTATTGGGGATTAGCCTTAAAAGGTCTATTATCTCCTTAGGATTATTCTCTACAGAGCTAAAGTTCGTTCAGTGGTGGCTTGAAACAGCTACCAATAGCATCGAGAAGTAACTTTATCTGAACTTTCATATGATTGTGAAGTAAGTGTATCTTTTTACCCTAATTGGAAGTTGGCAATATGGGGCATATTTAATGCACTGTTATCATAGACAAGGCCCCCTTTGCAGTATTTGTGGCTTTAGTAGAGGATATAATCCTTCTGATATCCCTTCCAAAGGTCGCGTTTAAAAATTGAAGGCCCTCTGTAAAGCTTGTTTCTTTGCATTGGCTGGTTTCTTGTGTAGAGTTTCTTCTCTCACTTGTTCATGTTTGTTTTGTCCTTAATTCTCTCTTTGAGAGTATCCCTTGTTTTTGTTTGGTGCTGGCTAATTGGACCTCTTAGGGTTAAAGAGGTGCTTGTGGCTTGTGAAAAAGAACGATGTCATCGTGGATTGCCAACATGACAATAACATTTCTTTGGTTATTTAGTGGAGTGGGTAGACGGTGACAAGATGGGGTTTTCTTTTTTAATTGTTCCTCACTGACAGCCGACAGGATCTGGCGTTCACTTTGCTGAGGCTGCTTACCTTTTAAAGATAAAATGATGTAGAATAGTTCGAGGCCTTGATGGTTTGTTCTGTTATTTTATGTTTCAAGTGTTGGCCTTTGGTGTCTTTTCTATATAACTCGTTTTGTATTAAGCAGAAAAGAGGCAGAGCATATCATTTGAGTTTTCTGTACTATCTTTCATTATTCCTAAGGCCTTTGGCGTGTCTTCTATAGAATTCTTTATTGCCTATCAGGATGAATAGAAAACAGATGTAGAATATCCTAAGTGTGCTTTCTATTCCTTTTTTTTTTTTTTTTCCAATTTCTCTTTAGGCCTTGTTTGCTAATTCAAACCATAGTCCTACAAAATTCGCCATGGAAGTTGTAGAATTATGGATATCAAAGTTGCATATGAAGTTGGGAGTTCTGTGGAAGATGTATTGCTTAATTTATGATTTTATTTATTTATTTTAGTAGTAGTTGCAAATGACAACATTAGTCTGTGTCAAAGGGGTTATTAGCTTTTCATGGGCAAACATATAACTTTGGAAGTAGACAAATTCTTATTAATTAACTCATGTTATTATGGGAAGTCAATTAGATATAAAGATTAATGGAACTTCAAGTCATTATGGCAACCAAATAATGAAGTCAATTCTATTTCTATGGAACACCAAATTCTTCTGTCCACTTATACCCAGACAATGTATTTGTCATTTAAAGAATCACCGTATATTGTATAAAAGTCCAATACTGACGGGACTCTGAAGAGATATAGAGGGTTAAGGTTAAACGAAAAAGTTACCTTCAATTGAGTGTAGTTTTGCAACTTCGGCATATATTAGTTGAAAATAACAGGGCTTATGTGTAGCCTGAACATTACAAATCAAATATGTTAATTAACTGCTTGATGAAGATCACCAGTAGATTGTTCAGACTTTTCTAAAGTGAGCTTCTGTGTGGGTGTTTGGGTTTTCAGGATTCTTACCACGACCATCAACTAATTATCTGAGGTTTGATGAATTTAGCATATATATGTTCTGCTGTTGCGATAAGCTTGTATGTCTGGCACTTTCTTTGTTATTAAGAGTATAATCTAGATAAATCATTAGTCTTGTAAGGGAAGGATGAGTCAATTGGCATTTAACATGCATTGTGGTAGGATGTTTCTACGGTCATGACTCTTTGACTTTTAAATGGATTTCACTTGAAAAATGTGAAATATTTTACTAGAATGAGTTAGCAATCACCACTTTCGTTATCCTAACTTCTGTTCCATGCCTGCTTTGTGAAATCTAATGCTTGTGCATCTATGCCATTTACCGGATGTGCATCAGATGCGATGCTCAATATGTTCCTTGATCCAACTCTTGTAGTTCTCAATGTGCTAGAATGTGTGTGTCTTTGCGGAGTTATTTTGGCCATGTACACTGGTCCTTTGCCTGTTTCATCCAAACCAGTTGAAGTTGGAGCAGTGCCTTTTTTATATATGGTCCGACAGATGATACATTGCCGTTTCATTTGCGGGATGATAATTACCTGTATGCTTATATATATACTTCGTGTCTTGGAGATCTTTTGATGTGCTAGACGCTAGATTTGTGGTTCAATAGATATGAAATATAGGCTAGTCTTCACAAAGAACAGTATAATAGCAGAGGCACCACAACATAAAATTCTCCTCGGACGCTTTTTTTGTCATAAGTAGCTCTCTTACTTGAACTTCTATGTTCAAAGATATGCTACTTTGGACTGTTTGTCAAGGAAACAATGACACATTCGTGTAGGTGCTCCTGTGTGTAGGCTGAACATGTGTTTTTTGTTAGCCATTTTTAGTTCTGGCTTATGTGGCCTGCATTTTTAGCTATGATGAGTAGATAGGTTCATTGTTAGAGTTCTAATATCTTTGAGTTGTAAAATCCTAATTGATCTCTGATAAAATTTATGCTGCAAGTTCAGGGATAGTTTTTTAGCTGCAGTGAGAAGTGAAAGTGCCTTTCTCAAAGCTGGGGAGAAAATCCATCTGTCATTACATGGACATTATGGGGTTGGGTATTTATCACAGAGGAGAATTAGACATGGGTATCATGTGGTAAATAGGAGAATACTGGTTGGCTTAAGATATGAAAGTATAAAGCCCTGGGCCAGTAGTCTGTAATTCGTTTGTTGCAGTGAGTAATTGCACATCCAGTGCGCTTAAATTATACTCAGCCTTCACTTCCTCTATTCCTTAGAAGTGATGGATGATTGAATGAGAAAATGTATACAAATAGCTGCTAAGTATGTCGAAGCAATGTAATGTTCTTCTGCCTTATTGAACTCTTTATCTGATCATCCATTTAGGACCCCTCTTATTTGCTGCGTGCTGTTTCCCCCCTCCCTCTTTCTCAATGTCTCAAACTTAAGGCCATATTAATGTGTTTTGCTGTCCTTTACAGATTCAGATTCAGGCACTTCTAGTAGCGAATCGGAAGGGGCTAGAGCTTTACCTTTGGATGATAGTTTACAGGTACAGTTGCTTCAAAGATTAAATAATCAGATAGGCGGTTGGATTTGAAAATGAAAATGGTTTCTATAAGGAACAATCACATTAAAATTGCTTGACAGATCTTATTTACATTCCTGTATAGTTGGGTGGTGATTTTTACACTCCCCTAGTTTATTTTTACACTCCCAGTATCTGCTTCATCCCTTAAATTGACTATCCTACCCTCTAATCTAAAGATTGCAAAAGATCAGAAATCCACCCCCTCCCTCACCTTTCTCTTTCCTCCCCTAACCCATGCCGGCAATAGCCTTATAAGCACCGTGATGCCACTCCTACAACTGCTCCTAACTACAGTTTTTGCCACCTAAATACCTAATATACATATCCTTGTTGCACCCAGCACCCCTCACCAAATCCAAACCTCTCCCCTCTTCCACGTCATTGCCACTGTGGAAACGATGGTCGCCGCTTCGATGCATGTTTACCTTCGAAGACGAAGATTGTCGCCTGAATCGATTGATGTTGCCGGCGAAGTGATTATTGTTCACTATATAAATCTCAAGTCTATAAAAATATGTGAGTTATACAACAAAATAAATAACACCATGGGATTTGCCGGAGAAATACAGGGCAAAACCGCAATTTTTGGCTCGAATAGCTGGTGGTCGACCGACGGTCAATTCGTTAATGGTGGCAAATGGTAGCCAGTCAACAGGGAGGGGGAATGATGGAGTTTTCCTTTTTATCTTTCTTTTAGTTCGTAGACCTTGGATTTAGACTTGAAGGGGTAGAAGAGTAAAGTAGATGGATATAATAGTTAATGGGGTTGTAAAAATAAATTAGGGGAGTGTAAAAATCACCACCCTGTATAGTTGTACTTGTTATGATCCCTGTCCTTTTTTCTGATAATAAAGCCCTTTATGAATATTTATTTTGGTTTTTTCTGCTCTATTCTATTTAAAAAATGAAATATAGAATGTCTTACATGTACCCTTATCTTTCTTAGGGGACTGTGATTGCAAATACTAATTTGGACCAGAACCGAAGTGATGTTCAGGACGCTGAAAGAAATCGTGAGTTATAAAATGATGAATGTTGAGGGCTTCAGTAGTTTGTAACTATATAGTTGTATGAATATGGCCATTTGGTCTCTTTTGTCTGCAATGCTGAAGTCAAGATATTATGTTGCACAGAATCTCGGAACAGCTTGAGTCAAGATGAACAGACACCTCAGACTAAACCTCCATCAGTCGAGGTGGAGGGTCATAAAGAGGGTAAGCATGAAAATATATCATGATCAGAAGACTGCTCTTAGTTTTGGGTTGCTGTCTCACCTCTTGAGCTGTAATATGTTAGGGGAGAGTGCTCCTTCTGAGAGGCAAGTCTCCCCAGATAAGCTGTACCGTGCTGCTTTATTGAGGAGCCGATTTGCTGACACAATCTTCAAAGCTCAAGAAAAGACTCTTGAAAAGGTTTTATGGAACACTCTGTCTGAGTTCTTTTGTTGGTTTGGTTCCGTTACTTTATATGACAAGTTTATAACATGCCTATGTCCTCTTATCAGGGAGAGAAGCGAGATCAGAAGAAATTACGTCTAGAAAGGGAAGAGCTTGAAAGAAGGCAAAGAGAAGGTCTTCCAGTGTTCATGATTGTCACTTTTGTAATAATTGGTGTAACCTAGATATATCCTTTTCAGAAATACCTTTGATGTCTGACTACCACCTTTGGTGTTATTAGAGAAGGCAAGGTTACAGGCAGAAGCCAAGGCTGCAGAAGAGGCTCGAAGGAAAGCTGAAGCCGAAGCTGCTGCTGAAGCCAAAAGAAAGAGGGAATTGGAGAGGGAAGCTGCTCGTCTAGCTCTGCAGAAGGTAAGACAAGTACATGGTAGCATGTCCAGACGATTATGCTTGGGTACATGTCATAAGAACTAAACAAATAGTGTCACAAATTTTCAATCCCTTGTTTCTAAAATACTAGGAGTGAGGGAATGACGGCACGTTCAGGTTTGTGAGCTCAGGTGTCTGAAACTGACTGGCAGTTGCACTCTCATGGACTTGTTTCTTTAATTGGAAGTTATTGGTGACCTGCTTCTTCATAGCACGTGTAAAATGAGCGAAGGGCATTTAAGGGGATCATTTAACCTATTCTAATCTTGAGCTCAAAATTGATTACTGGTGACCCATTTACTAATGTTAAATTTTAATAGCAAGTCTTTTTTTTTTGAAGGGAAATAGTAGCAAGTCCTTTATAGTTGGATTACCCATGATTATTTTGGTCTTTTGCAGATGGAGAAGACGGTCGACATCAATGAGAATTGCCAGTTCATGGAGGATCTTGAGATGCTCAGCGCTGCTCCTGCCGATAATTTGTCAAGTTTTATGGGTGATGTGAGCCCTGATGACTCCCAAATTGGGGGTCTGGGTAGTTTCAGATTCCGTGGAAATAGTAACCCGTTGGAGCAACTTGGGTTATATAGGAAAGATGATGATGAAGAGGAAGAGGAAGTTGAGGCGCCACACATTGCTCCGGATCCAACAGAAAATGACGTTGAGGAAGGAGAAATTGATTGAAAATTGTTTTTTCATTCTCCTCTGCAAATATATGTGAAAAGTTCAAGCTGATGTAGAACTGCTTTACATGAGTATGTTTTTTCTGCATCATGCCTCTTTTCACAGATTCCCTCCTGTGGTGGATATCTGCAACAGAGCTTTTGAGAGGAACTCACAACCGTTTTGGAAATGAGAGCAGTGCTTAGCCTCCTTGTGAGTTTTCTGGAAAACTTTAGCTTAGCTTCAATTGAAGGTGTTGATGATCCTGTCAATTGAGCAAAAAGCCAACTCTATGGCAATTATCAGAGGGATGATAGTAGCCCAGTCCGCCAGCCCTTTCTTCCTGTGATTCTTGCTGTAAAAAGAAACGAGATTCATTGTAACTTGAACTGTCGAACTGTTCCAGTAACTGGGGTGAAAAAAAATATGCTTTGTTTATTTTGCGAATCTGACTCAGAATTGCAGAATATCACAGATTGAACAAAATATATGCTCTTGTTTCATGGCAGCTGCACTTTTCTTTCTCCCTTTCTGTGTGTATGTGTGATATGGTTGTCAAAGGAATGTCAAGGTCAGATACAAAACGGTAGCATGGGACATCGAATCGTGTTGTCTGCTAGTCAAAATCACAGGTGGGGTGGTGGGATGGCTGACAGCAACTTCTGTACCTTTGGGACACCCAAACCTAGCAGTAGAGATAAAGGAAAAAGATCATGTGATCATCACTCATAATAATCTGTCGATTTCCAAGAACCATCCCCAAGGATATGTTTTTGGAGTGGATTCATGGTTGGAACACGGCTAACATTGTCTGAGGACAAGCAATGCTTAACCTTGACATTTGGATTCTTTGTTGGAGTATGTCTGCACACTTATGTCTATTGTTATCTGGTATTAACAGACTGTAGACTGATGCCATTAGAATGGATTCTGATGTTTACACTCCCACTATTTATTTCTTCCCTTAACTTGACCAATCCACCCTCCCAAATAGTCAAATGTCAAACCTAAGAGCAAAAAAAAAAAAAAAAAA
>CAAKMY010061834.1:0-16145 GCA_901111285.1 Corrigiola litoralis
GAAAAATAAAATCCTTCTCAATGTTACTAGCAGCATTATATACCACTTCAAATCGTCAGTCAGCTCCGCTTACATTAATTAGCATCAAACATTAAGAAAAGCATTATCATCATCTTGATTCCAGATCAAGATCATTGAATTCCTATCGACGTAATTCAAATTGACAGTTATGCACCTCTAGTACGTTGCCATCATATACTACCAGGCCTTACTTAATGCCTTTGAATGCCACCTCTGCTAAAGAATTTCTAGCTTAGCCAACCAACTTGAGTCAACATAGCCTTTGGTGGAACTTGGAAGTGCACAAGGAGGGAGAAATAGAATTGCCTATTCAAACAAATACTCTGAAAGTTACATTCAGTGTCTACTTGATGCTTCTTGTTTGCTCTCTAGACAAAGGACGAAGAACACATCTTATGGCTTTTGTGAGCGAAAACCAGAGACATTTTGTGGAAGTATGACTTTCTCAAATGTAGTTCAAACTACCAACTGTACAACAATTACGTACTTGATAAACTATTCTTTATTTTGAAAAGAAACAACCTATATGTGAACGATAAGAGAAGCAATTTTAGCTAATTTCAAACAAATTTCATAATACTTGGCACTTGAAGTAATCTTGATATATCCTCAACATCAAAGCAATAAAGGCAAGTCACTTGCCTTGGATATGGATTTCCTTTGACAACTTTCTGTCCATACTTGCGCCATCTATAACCGTCATCCAGAAGATCAACTTCACTAGTGGTTTGAACAATAATTCTGGGTTCTGTTACTGTCCGGTGTGAAGCAGCTTGCTCTGACACCCTGACTTCAGTGTTCCTGTCCAAATAAAATATGAAGTACCATCAGAATGAAGCAGACATATAAAAAGGGATCTAGCACAAAGAACCTCGAAATGGCTACTGTGAATACCTTCTCTTGGCATCAGGTTCATCTTCACAGCCTGCAGATTGTCTAGTTCCATCATTACCGACTTCCTCCTCATCACTAGACACATGCTCCTCTGTAGCTTGGCTAGATTCCTGATCCCTTCTAGAGAATGAGTATGACATGCCTTCACTTGTACTATTTGCATTTCCAGCTTGTTGCTGCAAACCTTGTTCCTGGTTTCCTTGAGTTACCAAGTTACCATTAGAATTTCCGCCATCTTTTGTACGTTTTTGTGGTCGGTCATGACTGTGCTGGCCCTTGTAGATTATCTCAGTCACCTGGCCATCAAGAGAGCGCTCCACCTTTTTCTTGACGGGACAACTAGGGTAGGTGCATTTGTAGTAACTTCGCGGATATTCACTTCCTTTCACTTGTTTCTGCCCATATTTTCTCCAGTTGTAGCCATCATCAGCAGGCTTATCAACAATGATGGAAGCAGGTTGCAATCTCTGATCAGAACCAGAAAATTGCGACGGCTCCCTCATCTCTGTAGTTTCCTGTGCAGAAGACGTCATATGCTGCTGCACTGATGAATCAGAGGAAAAACCGGGAAATGGCGCTGACGTTGAAAGATCAACTCCAAATGAAGGCGGATAACCCCCTTGTATATGCAAGTTAGCTTGAGCTTGCGCAGCTTGTGCAGTAACCTGAGCCAGTGCCTGCTGGTGAGACATCCCAAATGGTCCCTACAAATATATCTAAAATTAGGGATTGGTGGTCACGATCATGACATTTGATCCTATCTTTTTTTTGGTGCCAACATTTGATCCTATCTAGTCGAATGGAACTTCTCTATAAAAGCTTTTCTTTCCAGATGAAGCTGATCACACACATCATATAACATCTTCCACATGGGAGTTTTACTCTCAGTATAGCATAGGAAACGTTGCTTTTTCATGAACTTGTGCTGAAAACTACTTTTCAAAGGGAATCAGACAGGTAGAAGGAAAGGTCTGAAATCCTAGAAAGTGCCAATCATGGCAATACACATCCAACAAAAGCAAGGCAAATCAAGCATAGCATGGATTAGAACAATCAGCATCAACCATGTTCACTAAAAATTTACAATACTACTAATATCATTGACTTGCCAAAAATAACCAAACGATCAATGCATTTACCAGCCTCAAACCCTGAGCAATGGCCCATTTAATTCACATTTTTCCTACCCCATTTTGCACTCATTTCCAAATTTGCAGGCAGACAAACACACAAACAAATAAACTCAAATTTTCAACTTTAAATAACCAATAAATCCCCTCCTTTTCCTGCCATCATTACCATCATAATTATAACTCATATTACAATAAATTCCTCGAATCCAAGTAAATGAAAGGTTCAGAATCCTCTCTTTCATCTCCACACTAAACACAAACTCTACTTTTTAGTCAACCCATCATCATAACCATGCAGATGTCAGCCAACTTAGCAGATACAGTATGTGGGAATTCGCACCCACTACCCAATACCAGGGTTCGAACCCCGTCTACATCACTATCTTCTAGCTCCATTGGAACCAAAAACACCAAAACTAATCATTACCCATTTCCCCAAACACAAAAAACCACAAAACCCAGAAACCAAATTTTTAAAAAAATTTACATCTTTAAAGTCAATAAACCCACCTGACCCGGAAACAACCCCGGAGAATCAAGCAACGGGCCGGGACTCAACCCCGGCGAAAACATAAAAACCCCACTTTGCCCCTGCTGTTGACCAACCACCAGACCGGGAGGCCGGTTCTGCTTGAACCGGCCCTCATCCGGTCCACTACTACTATTACCATTATTATCCGAAAACGATAGCGGTCTCGGAGAGCTCATGGCCCCAGCTAGGAGCTGGGAGAAAGAGCGACAGTCGGAGTCAGGATCGTTCTCGGAGAAGAAGTTGGACACGAGTGTCATCGGGCCCGGGCTGAGCCCGAACCCGGACCCGGAGAACATGGCCTCGATCCCCGTCCGAGGTGGCAGTGTCAGTGTTGGCCGTTGCGGGTGTTGGAGTTGCTGAGCTGGCGGTGGTGGCTTAGATGAGGAAATGGTGGGGTCCTCATTTTCTGACATCTTTTTAATTACGAGGAAATATGATATAATATGATGGTTTGGTATTATGTAAATGATTGGGTGAAAGTCTTATGTGTTGTGTTGTGTTTGGTGTGTGAGGAGCTGAAAGCAGGAAGAAGAAAAGAGGAAGAGCTTTTTGGGAGTTTGATTTGTTGTGTTGTGTTGTGTTGTGTTTGGTGTTGGGATGAGTTTGTTAGTTTTGGGGGACAAAACAGACAGCTTTTTTGGGTTATCAGGAGTGTCTACTAATTGGGTAGATCGGGTGTGGAACTACAACTGAACAAAACAGCGCCTCCTTTTTCTCACATTTTCGGACTTATCTCTGTCCTAAACTCCTAAACTATCTTTCCTTTTTTCTTTCTTTCTTTTCTTTTGTTTGGGTGTTTAGGTAGTAATGTGAATGTAAATTACACACTCAATCGATCTCCTTTTTTTTAATTTTTGTGAAGTATTTTTAATATTATGTCTCATTATTTGTCTCATTTCTTTAAATTGTTATTGTATAAACTCCTTATTCATGCTAAAGTCACATTTGTTATAGTTATTAGGTTACAAAGTAATCAAAAAGGTTGCTAACAACGTCTAATGAAGTGAAAATTTGCCAAAGTGAGGTGCTCGAACTATTGCTAGAGGTTGCGAAAATCTAAATGATCAAAGGACGATAAGATGACAACAAATAGATAGGGTTAAAAAACATATAGATTTGACGCCAAACCACGATGACTAGTTCGAGAGAATTTTAGGGATTTGACAAGAATGTTATGCATTTCACTCAAGTAGGGGAGATAAAAATGAAGTCATTGAAGGCTTTTATTTTATTAGAATATAAATACAGAGGTTGGCCATAATATATTGAAAGATGTGATGACTTATGCATCGTACATAAATCACAATTATATATATTTTTGCCGCTAACTCTGAATTTAGTCCTACCTAATAAGTTACTCCAAGAAAGTTTGTTGATTCGTATTATCTTCTTATACTTCGTATCATCTAATATTGTACGGAGTAGTTGTTGCCAAAGTTAATTAAAATGAAGTCATGATTATCTAAATTCGTCAGTCTACTATGCATTCTCATGCATTTGATAATTCAAATGGCAATATCTTCTAACTTATAGGAGTTAGTTAAAATGATGAAAACATAATACAGTTTGCTATTCTACTATAAATCATGTGCATTCGATAACTAAATAGTAATATCGTGTAGTTGTGTACGTAAGAATTGTATATTAGTTCAAAGTTAAATTAGATATCAATTAACTTTTTGCTAAATTACTATGATCTCACATACACTCAAAATGAATAAATTGTTCGGTTCATTGACTTTATACAACCACTTAAACACTGAATTCATATCTCCTAATTTCCCATTGTCTGCCTTTTGCCATACGCCTTCTTCCTGCCTTATCCAGTTGATGTGTTTGTTTTTAGGCAGTGAGATTACTAAAAACAGAAATCCTCAATACAAGAAAGTCATAGTTTTCATGTTTCTGTGCAATTTGGTTTATGTTGGCTGTTTTCTACCGTAAACCTTTTCCTTTCATTTTCGAGGGAGAAATAAATGGT
This sequence comes from Corrigiola litoralis, assembly GCA_901111285.1. Classification (NCBI taxonomy): domain Eukaryota; kingdom Viridiplantae; phylum Streptophyta; class Magnoliopsida; order Caryophyllales; family Caryophyllaceae; genus Corrigiola; species Corrigiola litoralis. Next base: position 4,562 of record CAAKMY010061834.1, read on the forward strand.
AGGCGGCTATAACGCCCTATGATTGAATGGTAGTGGCAAGTTGCATCTTCAATAAATAATACTATTAATATCATCTGCACTACTTATTCATGTCTCATATAGCAACTTGACACTTGCTCAGTTGCTGTTGTGCAAGGGAATGCAACGTGGTTGAGAAGCTTGCTTCAATGTGGTCCCTACTTGTTGCACCCAAGTATCTCCTCCAGGGCTCCAGCCTCCAGGTATCAAAAGGATTCACTGTACCTCGGCATACAAATAGCTACGTACAATAATATTACATACGGAGTATATATCTTGAAGTGCATATAAAATGTACGTGGAGATCCAAATATTGATTATTGAGTACTCCACTCCGGCCCTAATTTAATTTGCTCCTTAAGAAAAGCTCAAAATTTTGGTATAAACAAGCTCGATCATGTCGGTATAGTTATACCAAAATATATATTCTCCGTAGAGTAACATAAATTGATAAAAAGAAAAAAAATGAACAATTTCCAACTGATATCCAATTGTTAAACCAATATTCATGCAAGTGTTGTCCTTACCTTTCTTATGAGTTTCAACTCATAAAAACCATTTATTTTTGTTCTTATCATATTAGAAAGGAAAAATTTATGTAAATAATTCGAAGTTTGAGCGGTTTTTTTTGGATTATTCTCATATAATCCCAACTTTAATTTGCCTCATTTTATCATGTAACTGTCCTGATTTTTCCGAAACTAGTTGTCGAACCTAATATTCTCCCAAACCTCCAACAAACACCAATATTCACCCCCAAACACCCTAACTCACCTCACAAACCACCAAACACCACACAAACTCCACCCTCAAAAGATTAATATTGCCCGAAACCACCACAAGTCACCCCCAAACCCCAACACCCACCAGCTACAACACCCCATTTGGAACCCCCACAGCTTTGTCCATTCCTTTGCCTATAGTATCCTTTGAACTCCTCTAACTTGACCACCACTCCTAGTGTAAGAACGCCCTCCAAATCGTTCCCTTGAAACATCTACTTGATATGATGAGGTAGTGTTGGAACTCGTTCAACCTTTTTGTTGCATAAGTGGAGGAGGTTTGGGCCGTTGGTGAATTTGGTGCAGACAAGGGTGTTGGGCCAGAGGTGCCCACATGAACAGATGAGAGTTTTGGTGGTATGAATTTCTTTAGGGTGAGTCTGTGAGGTGGGATGTGGTTTTTGGTAAGGTGGGTTTTAGTGTTTGGAGTTGAGTTGTGGTAGATGATGAATTGATGATGACATTTTTGTGTGATTTAAGGTGTTTGGGGTACGTGGCGGATTTGAGTGTTTGTTGGTTTATGAGGTGGGTTTGATTTTTAGGGGTGAGATTTGGTGGTTATCGGGTGCTTTGGGGGGAAAAGTGGTTTGGCAAATAGATTCGGAGAGCTCGCGACCACTACGTGAAAAAAGGAGGCAAATTTGGGATTATATGAGAATAATCCGAAGTTGGGACTATTAGAAAAGAACCGCACATACTTCGAATTATTCTCATCAATTTTTCCTATTAGAAAAGATTTAAACTCGATTTGGGCTTATAACTCTAGTTTTTAAACACAAGCATCGGGGGAATATCATGAAAAGGGAGGAAGAATGGGGTTTCAATAGGCGGGAAACCAAAGTTATAGGAGGAAAATTGTCAATTAACGGATTTGACGGTTTATTCTTGTTTGATCACAGTTTTAGATTATTGTGAGAAAGTCGGGGACACTAGTTGAAACCTGGTTAGCAATTAATACCAGTTGAATAAGTGCAAAGTTCACATATGAAACCCACAATCTTCAATTCATAAGAACCATTCTTGTTCTTCTCACATTAGGAAAGACTTAAACTTGCTTTGGACTTGCATTGCACCTCTAGTTTTTTAGCACACGAGCATTTGGGAATATATATCTTTAAAAGGGAGGACTATATAATGGGGTTTCAACAAGCAGGAAACCAAATGTTAAGGCATAAAAATTGTCAATTAATGAAAGATTTGACGGTTTATTATTAGTTTATCACGATTTAGATTATTGTAAGAAAGTCGAGGACGCCATTGGAACCTGGTTTAGCAATTAGGTACTAGATGGAAAAGTCAAAGTTTAAGGGCACCCGTTAAAATTTCCCGAAAAAACAATGTTAAAAACTGTAGGAAATTTTAAATTAGTAGAAAAGAATTTTAAGTATTACGCCAATTAATTAATACATACTAAATACGAAAAAATACTTTTTGTTTTTTTAAAGTCAGAGTAAATTACGACATTTGATTGTTAGTTCATATTATCAACCAAGTTTTAAATAAAGTATCAACCAAATTGAAGGATTCATTTTTGCTATTTTTTGTCATGAACCCTGATTAAAACACGAGTATTTGTAATGGACTAACTTGTGTTTTAACACTAATGAAAAGGAAAAGACCTTCATGTATAAACGATGCATAAGATCATAAGAATACAATTTCATGTGAGCTAAGGTATTCTTATCATGGAAAAGGCACTCGAACTATCTAGTATCCGAGCAAGCCTCAGTTCACTAATCAGTAAGGCCATCTTAATCAATAAACGAAGATTTTGTTCATCCTACTCTCTCCCTCTCCTCCACCTCATTTTATTTAACCTACATCATTAAAAACTTCACTATATGACACACTTTTTATTTTTTTTTTATTCTTTTCCCCACCAAAAAGCTGAGTTTTTATACAAACATGTCTTGTACTCATATGGGGATGAGAATAAAATTTTAAAATTTGTAGTGTATACACAGTGGGCCCAACTGTTATTTAAGTTTTTTTCGTCGTCATTTTTTTTCGGTTGATCGAACAAAATGACGAATAATCATGGTATGAACAAGTGATTTTCATGGTTAAGCCTCACTTAACATCTTCGTGGCACGAATTCAATTTACGAATATGAATTTATTTGTTGCTAAGGGTCCTCTAATCACTACCCCTAGTATTTGATGACTGTTGTGGGTACGATGTCGCATTACCCTATTGACGTTTTGGATTCAGAAGGCATGTAGCTAGCTAGCATTTTCACATAGAGTTGTTATTGAAAATTGATCGCCCTTAAAATTGATTAGGTCGCCCTTAACGTGGATTTATTTATCATTTAAGATAATGTTGAATGCTATTTTTGGAGGTGAGATCTAGGAGTAGGTGTTAGATTTGCTAATTATAGAGGGATGGAGGAAGACTTTGGGGATGATGGCTTGGAAGGAAGCACGTTGATAGCTGTATATGGTAATGTATGATGGCGATTTGGATCAGTTACAAAGTTCGTGCAGACCATGCTCAAATTTACAAATTGTAGAAATTTTAATATAAGCAGTGATCTCTTCCGTTTTGTGATTATCCATATGCATCTGTATTTGTTACCATTAGGTGGTAGTTTATGACAAGTCTACACCCAATAATGCTTAAAAGAAGGAGAATTTACTATCCTTTTTTCATTCTGTTGCGTACAAATCGATATTGGCTTCTTAGTCTAGCCCACCTTCAAATTAAGAGTGAGATTGTACTTATTATATTTCCCCCTCTTGTCTTTAAGTCAAGCCGATTAGCTTAGCTTTCATCTCGTTAACCCCTATGGTCGTTTGCCGGCTAGGGCTATTGGGAAACAGGGTTCACCTAATGCGTACCCAAAAGATAGCGGCTAATGTCATGAGCAATGATACACCTAGAGATGTCCAAAAAGCCAAAACCATCCACTAGTGGTGGCTACCCCCATAATTTTCTTGTGTCCATATTTCCCTTATTTATCACCTAGAATGTCTATTTTAACTCCCTTTTTATCAGGAAAACCACGACAAGGTCCTATTTGTGAATTGTTTTGTCCATAGATAGTTCGAGGTGAGCAATTTCTCCTCCTTCACTATGAAAGCTTGTCACACACCCAATAACTCATTCCCTCTCTTTTTTCTCCAGTTGCATAAACACAAAATAACTCTTGATAGAATGAAGTTCACCCAAATCAGCAACTCTATCATACCAAAAGGTTTAGTAACGGCCTATGCAAGAGATCCCTTTCCCTACAAATAATCAAATATTGAATCCCTTCTATAAGTCATTGACGAACTTAAGTTGGTAAAATGCTAGGTAAAACTTCAAAGATCAAAGGCACTGAAGGAATTGTTAACTTTGCTTAATTGTCTATACTGTCTAACTAAGGGCGGATACAACAAAAAAGAGAAAATTACTCAAAACCAAATGTCCAAACTTTGATTCTCAACGGGTCATGGGTTATGTAAATATGAAATGAGTCATATGGCATAAAATATTAATGTAGAACCCGGAGTTAGTATATCAAGATGATCGTAAATTAATAATGCACATGGCCATTTTTTATAGTGACTAATACTAGTCAAATGTTAGAGAAAAGGTAATAGTATAGGGACGTGCATATGGAAGAATATATAGTGTTGTAATATTATAATGATTGCATCAATTAGCTTGTCGGAATAATAACTAGATAAGTTTGTTACTGAATAGATTTTGATTGAGTGTGCGTTAGAGGGACGCACCCCTCATAGTTTTTATACCATAAATATGGGACTTTGTGGGCCGCAACAACAACATACTACTTTGTGAAATTCAAAAGTTTATATCCCATGTAGTCTCATAAAGGTGTCACAAAAACAAGACAGGAAATCTTCGTCTTCGATCTCGTTTTCTATAAAAATCACAACATATAGACTTTTTTAGAATTTAGAATTTTGTTATAGATGCATGTTACATTTTTTATATAAATGTGAGTAATTAAAATGGTCAAGATGCAAAAATAAAATACTAAATCAAAGGTTATAGAAACAAAATGTGTATATTTTATCTTAAAAATAGACGGAGCCAAGTTGACTCAATAGTAACATATAAATGTATAACTCAATTTTGACTTCTTTAAAGCTTAAGAAATTTAATTTACAAGAAAGTGATCTATTTTTATCAAGTGTTTTTTCTAATAATTTGTGATAGAAATTAAGGGTTACTGGAAGATTTATATTCTTCCAAAAGACAAGTACGTAAATGCCCCACTACAAAATCAAAGGTCCACTAGGCAAAACATAGTTTCTATATATGAGAATGTCTTTTCAACTTTTATGAGCACATTGGGTTAACTGACACTTCCAGCAGAACAGGAGTCAACAAGTGGTCATACACAGGATCGCATCTGCCAACTTCCCAAACAGGGTCCAATGGAGAAACACCAACCTCAGCTCTCCCTCACCAAACCACTCCGCTGCATCGTAAAACTTGGTCTGTAACCTCTTCATCTTTTAGTCTCAGGAACATTTTAGCATTTACTTTAATATGAATCTTTTCTAGTGGTTTGATCACGTTTACTCAGCTTACTGATATTGATATTGTTCATTGAGCTCAAAAGTAACAAATGACAAAGAAAGATCACAAATTCTTGGAAAAGTAATAAGTGATAAAAGTAGACGAGCTCCTTGCTAGCTAAATCAATCCAAGCTTCCTCAACGCGCAAGTCAAAGGAAAGATATATACCTCTTTATTGGCATGTCAAAAGTAGACGGTCTCCCCCAAGACTTCCTTAAGAAAGATTAAATCTTTATATTGTCTTGTGACCTTAATAGCAAATTAACTAAGCCAAATATGATTGCATGCAAAAAAGAGGATGTGGGTTTTGAAAATCACATGTTATATTAGTGTATATGCAGGAAATGGTTCATGGAAAATCAGAGCTGGTCACAAATTGAGTTAAAGTGATCACTTTTTGTTAACACGGTAATAAAAATGACTACTTTAAACCAATTAGTAACCATTTTAAGACCATTTAATTTTAACTGGTCTCATGAAAGAATTTATGTTCTGGCTAAATGATCTTTCCTGAAATGTAATTAATCATTGGTTTTTGGAAAGTATAGGGGGTGCAGCAATAACCTGGAAGAATGAATTGGAGGAGATCAATGAAGAAAATCTGAAAGCAGTTTCAACACACTTGAGGCAAGCAATGGTTTCTGGTCAAGTTGTAGGGATGGATTGGAGTAAAAGACCCGGGGAATCGGATATCTGTGTAGATGTGGATGAGATTGCAGATTCTTCTATGTGGGATTCTAGCAACTTCATTGTTGTTCATGGAGCTGGTTAGTTGATTCACTTCAGATTCTTGATTGCTTTCAATCTTTGAATACGTTCTGCATTTGAATATAAAAGGTATGTGTTGAACTAGTTAATCTGTCTGTGCACAAGGTGGCACATGGACCTGCTTAGTTAAAAATATTAACATGGACTATTTTTTATTGGTTCCATTTGGTTTTTTGTTTCTGCATTTGTGCCACTACATTATTGTGAACTATGCATGTTGTTAGTGAATTAGATGCGAGGCGGTTGAGATGTGAGTTTCACCCATTTACTTTATCAAATGAACAATGACTGGAAATTGAAGAAAAATGTGATAGGATTCATGAATATTTTAAATAAAGTCTGATCCTATTGTCTGTATCCTAATAGTCATTGCAATGCAGCACAAAATTTTCACGTGAATCTTGTATTGTTTTGACAAATTGTGGAAACATACCTTGTTGTTAGCTTTTTGGGTACACCAAATCATTTCATTGCGAACTTTAGTTTGATTTTTGTCTTCTTCAAACATAGTTGCTTTGTTTGATTGCTTCTAGAGTTCTAGCTGGGTATTCCTGCAAGATCAAATTGCAGCAGCTGTGCATTTGTTCAGGCTCTTTTAGGGGTGGCTTAAATTTAGCTAAATCAAAGGCATTAGTCGAAAGTGGAGGGGTGGAAGGCCAGTACGCTACAAATTTGGGAGGAGCTACTCCCCACCCCCACCTCCAGTTGGAGGGTAGCTGGTTCCACTCCATAGCAGCACAATGTTGATGCTTAGAGTCCGTGAGATTTGACATGTCCTGTCACTGTTATTTTTAGACTGCTAATACTAAAACTTCTTTGTCTAAACAAACATGAACAAGGCATGCTTGTTGCATGTACATGTTTTGGGCCTTTTGGCTGAAAGACATTGATTAAAATAGCATTGAGAAATTAATGTATCCATCTATTGCTCTAGATTTGTGCCTTACGTGGGAATATTATTCTTATGATCTTCACCTCTTTATTAGGCTCATTTGGGCATTTCCAAGCCAGTAGATCAGGGGTACACAAGGGAGGACTGAATCAGTCCCTTGTTAAAGCTGGCTTTGTTGCTACCCGCATTTCAGTAAGAAACATTGGCTTTCTGCAACTCTCAAAACTTGGTCTTCAATTTGCTAGTCCCAAGATTCTTGAAGATTTGCCTTTTGTCGTCTTACTCAACTTATATGGAGGATGATTGTTCAGGGTTTCTCATTTGCGCTTTTGTTACAGGTGACATCACTCAATCTGGAAATTGTAAGGGCACTTGCTCGAGGTATGTGTTGTACTGACTTCTAATATTTGCAGATTTTGGTATGTTTTTGGCTATTTTAAGGTTTATCCTCCTAATTGACTTTTGTCTAGCCTATTCAGCTTTACCTGTTTTAGGTTTTAGGTTGGACAGGGGGGGGGGGGGTGTTTAACATTGTCTACAGTTCTGCACTGGTATAACTATTTCCTGCATGACCATGTGTGCCTGACATCTAGGACACTGGGATATATAAAAATGTAGGGGCAATTATGGTGCATGTGGCTTTTATTAATTGCATTTTCTTGAATTTCAAAGAAGTCAGAAATGAGAACATAAGCTTCAAATAATATGTATGGGATTCTGTTAACTAAAGTTTGTTTTGTCTCCACTATGTACAGTATTTAGTTCAGATCAATTCACCGGCCCACATAAGTTCCTAGTTGAGACAGTCTCATAGTAAGAGATGGTCAAAATTGGTTTCTAAAGTAAATCGATCAATCCTAAGCCAAGTTAGTACATGTGTTTTGTGGAGTTAACAATATTTCCTTTTGAAAAAATATTTAGTTGAGTTTTGACCATCTCGTACAATGAGAAGGTTTCATCGAAGAAAGCTACTAAATTACATTTTAGTGGACATTGTTGAAATAAAAGATGGGTTGAAGGGTTGGGGACATGGTCTATAGGTTTTCTTGTCACAGTAATCTCATTCTCATCTTAGTTAACAAATGTTTCAATGGCGATTAAAAGCAAGATATCTTACAGAACTAAGTCCTTCTCATGCAGAGGGCATCCCTTCAATTGGAATATCCCCATTTTCAGGTGGATGGACAACATCTCAAAGAAATGTCAGTGACCAACTATTAATAGCTTTTTCATTATTCATCCATTTTCTAGAAACAAACATATTCTGTGTGATTAGGGTAAAAACATATACCAATCGTCACCTATTCCATCTGCAGGTGGTCTCCACTGATGTTGCTACTGTAGCTAATGCTATTGACTCTGGGTTCATCCCTGTAAGTCAATGCTTCCATCCGTTTATTTTGCCACAGATGAAAGTATTCTAGATAGTGTCATTGAGTGATGCAGTTAGTTACTTTGATTACTTTGTTATCTAGTTACTTGTATAAGATTATGAATACCTGAATAATTGACATAGTATTATTGAAGAGGCAATGCCTACCTAGATTAGGAATATTATTATTGTAGAGGCAATGACTGAGAATCAGAGAGGACTCCAATAACCTAACATCCTAACTCTAGATATTCTAGATCCTAATTACAATAATAATATTCCCAATCTATATCCTCTATCAACTTGATTGTAAAATACTCAAGAATGTTGGTTGTAAAAGTAGATCAGCTGGCTAAATTTTGTTAGATACTCTAAAGTTTGTTGCATAAATAGACATTAATTAGGCTGTAATACATTTTAATGGAAATAATCCCTTTCTTTCTCTCAAACTTCTCACTCATTTTTCTCTTTCATTTCATCTACTTCCCTGGACTCCGTTGAGCTTTCGGATATCTCCTTTATCTCTTTGTGCTTCTCCCTAGGGTTCTGCAATATGTAGAGTCAATAACATGGAACTTAGACATATTTATGGATTACTATAAAAAAAATACTATATTGTGAAAGGCAATGCATACTGTCCACATTTCTTTCTTTTCTTTTTTCTTTTTCTTTTTTTTTTTTTTTGTGGGGGGGGGGGGGGGGGGGGNNGAGGGGCTTTTTTAGGCATTAGCTAATATATCTTTTCTGTAAGTTAATAATGATGACTGTCATTAGCTAATATATCTTTTCTGTGCAATCGTTATGTATCAAAATAATAAATTCCTTGCTGTCTTTTCTTTAAGGTCTTGCACGGTGATGCAGTGCTGGATCACTCACAGGTTTTCTCTCGCTTACTTAGTTACTTATATATCTGCCTTTTTCTTACTATATGTAGCTCATATACCAGTCCTTATGCTGACAGGGATGTACCATTCTAAGTGGGGATGTAATTATACGGCATCTAGCAGAAATGTTGAAGCCTGAATATGTTGTCTTTCTCGTATCCTTTTCCATTGGCTGCATAGTTTTTTAAAACTACTACTATATCAGCTTAAGCATTTGTTGTTAGCATTCTATGGTGATCTTTGGAGCCCATTCTTCCTCGTCACTTGAAAGTTGGATGTTTTCTCCTTGAACTGGTTGGGAATTTTCCTCATGAAGTAATCGATTGTGTAGTAATAAGGTTGCAGAAACAGTATTCTAGCATCAGTTTTTCTTTCTTCACTGTCAATTGTCATTACTGTCTGCCCATCCAGACTAGTTGGCGACAAAAGTTTTAAATGTCCGATATTAGTGCATTTGACTCCAATTCATGCTAGCCACCATCATTTGTTCGATTGAGAAATGGTGTCTGATGTCTCTTTATGCATGTTATCCGTGACAGTAATCTATCAAGACAGATGTTTTGGGTGTATATGACCGTCCTCCATCAGAACCTGACGCGATCTTGTTACGAGAGATAGGTGAGCAGTCTAAGGGAACTATTTATGTTGAGCAACTTCGACACAATGTAGATTCGAACACTTCATGGTGTATTGTTAGACAGAAGATCAGAATAATACTTATTGGGTTGTAACAGCTGTTGATAAAGATGGGAGCTGGCGCGTTGTGAATCCTGCCCCAGAGACTATGAAAAAGCAAGGTAAAAAATTATCAATTCAAACTTATCACTTTAATTCTCAACATCGACTCATCTTTTGTCATCTTATAAACGACACACTGCACTAAAAATACTTATCTTTAAGCATTTTCAAGATCGTTGGGATCCTGTGGTCAGGACATTTAAGCTTGAAATACTGTACTACACCTGCATTAATGTGGAACGCTCTAAATGCATGAATGCTCTCATGAGGGGAAAAACAGTGGCCCGATTGATGAGTCAAATTTGAAAGCTAATTTCAATTTCTGATAATTTGAGTCCTTAGTCTGTTGTTTGATTGTTTCACACAGGGATCCCTCTAAGTAACTGACTAGAGGGTAATTTATTCCAGCACTGAATTCGGCTGCTGTGTTTGAATAATTTTTAACCTTTATGTGATTCATGAAGCATCTAGGCATGAAAATTTTGGTACTTCCTTTGGATGTTGTAACCAATTTTATAGTGTCTATGATATTAGCTGTTTCTTCAATCAATTAGCCAGTGTGTCACAGTTGGAAAGTCTGGAGACCATTCTATGAAGAAGTAATTGAGTCGCTCCCTATAGTAGAAGGATATCACCTAAAAGATATACATCATAGGTAAATTAGAGGTTCGTGAGCTCTCCCTCCTCCAGGTAAACAAAAGAGGTTGGGTGAACTTAGAAATTGCGAAAGAATGTCCCAGATGAATGACCAAGGAGGTTTTTATTATCTCTTTTTTCTCCCATGCCCAGACTACAAATTTGTCTTATGAAATTAGTGGAATTCAGAGATCATCGGAGTTTCTCTGCAAAAAGATCTTTTTGTTTTATAAATTGCTTATGAAGATGACTGGCACTACCACCTACACGACAGACAGATATTAGACAAGTCTAGCTCCATCTAAAGTCAAACAAGATTAGATTATGATTCAAATGTCTTTAAAATGGACAGTTGAGATAACTGTAGCCGCTCATGACACAACTGGCGGCATGGTGACCAAGATATCTGAAGCTGCAGCTATTGCGAAACTCGGCATTGATGTATACATTGTCAAGGTAATTTATTTTCCCTTCTAATAAAGATCAGGGAACAAAGATACTACGTTGAAAAATCTAGGTTGTGTCCAGAGGATAAAACATATCTCCCTCTGCCTGTTGCGATCCTGTCTTGACTACGACTTATTTTGCTTGTGCTCAAAAATGCTAATGTTGACTCCAGAGTTTGCATTCGGTAATGCAGGCAGCGACAGATCATTCCTTGAAGGCCTTGACCGGAGAACTCAAAGGCGACATACCCGATAATTGGCTGGGCACAGCAATACGTTTCATGGGAAAATAGTGAGTATAACATCTGAGGCAGCTTAGTGAGTTAGTGACTATCCATATATCCAGTGACAATTTAGCACCAACCACTAAAATGGAAGGATCATCAATATCTGCCATTTACATTTTGCTTTTCCACAGAGTGCACCATTTATGGGAGGCAACTTCCTGTTGTATACTCCGTATTGCTTACTTGTGTTGTTTTGTAACTAAGATATATTTTCGGGAGGGGGGG
>CAAKMY010061845.1:0-28491 GCA_901111285.1 Corrigiola litoralis
CCTCAAGTCCAAATCCAAACCGAAAAATTTCGGATTTGGTTTTCTGAGTCCGAAACCAACCGAACTCTGAAAAGTCCAAACCAAATAGCTAATTCGGTTTGAATCGGTTCGGATTTTGGACTTAGTCCAAATAACTTTCACCCCTATTGATATGTCTATTTTTATGATAAAAGTAAAAACGGTCTCTTCCAAGATTCATGTCAAGATGTAAGAACGAGAATTATTATTTTTATATAATAGGAAGTAGTAAATGTATAAAGTGGGTTTATAGGCTATGTAATCGAGATAAGTTTACACGAACATATTACATGTAGATGAACCTTTCTGATAAACATAATACTTAGTACAGGTAAATTGTAAGAGCACTAAGTGTATACGGAGTAATGTATGTAGTACCTTGTAACAGTACCACAATATTCGTAAACATGAATTTCACAGAACATCTAAAGGTTGCACGAACATATAGGCTAACAAGTAACAATGCATTAGTCCGCATTAGTGCGAGTCTCGAAGCTGAAACAGCGCGCACATGGAGTTTGTCTGTAATTAAAGTGAGAATAAGCTAGTCTTTCTCTATGTCAAGTTGACGAAGGAAACTCTAACCTCAATGCTTATAGAGTTATTAGTAGGTAGTAGAATGTCCTGGTATCAATTCAGCAAATGCCAATTATCCAAAAAAGGAAGTCGACTGCTCCTTGAAGTTGGCAATATCCAAACTCGAACCTTTGTCCTTGCAGTACCCTTTTTCAAAATCCTCCTCGATCACTGTACAGCCAACCTTGTCTGCTGGTTTGCACAGTGGACACTGTCAGTAATTGATACTAGGAATGAGCTTTGATAAATATGCTAAAATAGCATTATTTGTTTTGTCGTGATATTTTGTTCCCTTAATTTTATGATTGTTTCGCATTGCTTTGGCCAAAGAGGGCCAGTTAGCAGGTTTCAAAATAAGGGTGACTTCACATACGCAACATTTTCCAGTCTGATTTCAAAGTCAAAATTTCCAGGGGTTGAAATCTACTACAAAACAAAATATAATTGTATGTATTTTTATGAGAATTTGAGAATGTGGTTCAAATTAGATAACCCTTTATGTATTTTTTTGATTTTCTTTTTTTTTTTTAGGAGTTATGATAAGTGAATGAGTATCAAATGAAGGTTGTTTTTGGAGTGCAATTGAAAATAGAGGTTTTATAGAAGGAACCAGGTATGGTACACTCGATATACAGTTAGGCAGCCATGATAATCGATATAGCAATGTTGTGAATCGAGCCTTGGCTCACTCAAGGGGTAGCTATTACATCCTCAAAAAGAAAGGTCACAACTAGTTACTTGCATTTTACAAGGGTTGAAATTTGAAGGAATTAGAGGAGAAAGCAGAAATTCCAAGATAATAGTGCAACTTAAAGAGTATGAAAATTCTTCTGGAAATAATGATGGGACACAGATGATGATCCGCATTGTGTTTGCACAGAAACTGTGGGCTATTATTTCGTCTAATGCAAAACTGGATAGCTAGCTACTTTAGGTCTTTAGTTGTCGTAAATTATACTATACACCCCTTATGAACAGTCAGCTTGAATCATCAGCAGCACATTAATCAGCATATCTCAAGAGTGAGACATGTTTTTAAAATGGACCCTGACAAGCTATTTAGAGGCAACCAGTAAGCCTACTCAGTTCAAGAGAAGCTTATTGGACTCTTTGAAGAGTTAATTGGTAGGTCATACAATGAAGCACCCGTCTTAATTTAATATTAATTAGAAAAGAAACTAACAAATTACAGCTAAAATCACTCCCAAGAGAAGGAAAGCGTCTGGTGACCTCCACTTGCTGAAGACCCATCAGCTCCACTCTGGAACACATCCTGACAGAGGTTGTTATTGTTTCTCATGTTAGAGAGCATTGCAGAACCTCCAGGCTGTTCTTCCAAGCCTTGGGCTTGAGAGCCTGGATACGCTGAAAGGTTGTTGTAATGGAGTCCAGCAAGCATTGGCCGAGCTGGGTTTATCGGGCTGGGATGGACTATACGACCCAGCCCCATATGGGGAGTATCAGCAGGCGATGATGACAGAAGAGAGAGAGCACGATCTGAGTCTATTACTTGGTTTAGTCCATTACAGAACATTTTCTGGGTGTTGTTGCTGCTGCTGCTGCCATCATGATGAAGTGTCTGAACAGCTGAAGAAGCTCCAGTAAGTGGGGAATCAGGCACTTGCAAAAATGGGAACTGCCTCCCTCTGTAGGCATGAGAATGAGAGCTTGAACCCGAGCTACTGTATAGTGCCTGGTTGCTCTCAGATTTAACAGCTCCTGACCAAGTAGTACTCACCACTGAAGTAGCCGAAACCATCGGTTGGTTGCTGAATGGCAAAAATCTACTACCTAAACGTTAAAAGTATTTCTCTTAGAAGTTTCATCGATTGAATACAGGGTAATTTGTGAGCATTTCACTGAAACTAATGCACAATAGAAAAAGAAAATGCAATCTAAATACGATATCAAGGAAAAAAGTCTATGAGAGGTTTATGAGAGTTGAGAGGTATATTTATGGGAGGAAAAACCCGAACCTTGGCTAGCAGAAAGGAAATTTCCAGGATTCACCGGTAACGGTTCAGGCTGAGGCTTTCTTCTACGCCGATTGTGCCCTTCAAGACGTTTCCTACAACTTCTCTTCCCCTCATCAAATTCTCCCAGGGAATGGAACCTACAAAAATAAAATAGTGATGTTTAAACCTAACTATATCCATAAAGGTTTCAACTCATAATGTAGATTGGTCTCTGCTATATTCGTCAGTGTTTGTACTTCGTAGACTGTAGTGAACTTGGGAACTCCAAATCTGTGCTATATCTTAAGTCTCCTTGACGAAAACTCCGTGTCATAAATAAATGAAATTTGAAAGTGACAACCAAGGTAAGGCAGAAGCTGCCATCTTAGTCAATAATAATGGTATCATTTCGCTATCGATAAGCTAACAAACAATAATCAAACTTATATCGATTAAACATTCGGGGGCTAATATAAGATATTCCTCTACCTACAGTCCATTCTTCGACCATATAATATTGATTTAATTTTCAAAGGTCTAAATATATTCCAATACGCCCCTTCACGTGACGCCTATTTAGCGTCGAGCGTGAAATTGAGACCTCTTGGTCAACAAGTGACTGATACCATGTGAGAGGATCAACTCAACCAAAAGCCTAAGTTGATAGTTGAGGCCCACTCAATAAATATATTCCAATAATATCAGCAGAGCTTAAAGAAAATTTTAGGATGAACTCCAAATGAGCACGACAAAAACACAAGCAAAGACTGGACCAGAATCCAATAAACCATTTTACAAAAACCTCCTTCACTCATTACCTGCTGCATTGCTGGCAAAAGCGTTGTTCATGACCTCCAATTGTAACCCTTGGTGTCTTGGAGTGCATCTCGCAAACTTTATGACGCCGGTGGTAGTCCCTGCATTTACTAAGATCAGCTTTGCAACCATCAACCAAACATGAAACGACCTGCCCCCCGCTACTTGGTGTACGAGCCCTTTTTGATGATCCTGCTGCTGATGAAAATGGGTCCATAAGAGTAGTTCTATGATCCTTGAAGTCACTAAACCTTCCCAGTTTCAAATCCACCAAGCTCTCCCCCTTGGCCTTGTCTCCTTCTAAGCTACTGGAACCAAAAATACCTGAAATAGTGGCTAATCCTCCCTTCTCTAACTCAGCCAAGTCACAGTAACTTTTTAGATTATAGCCCATAAAACCTTCTCCTGCCTGACTTCTGAACTCCCTACAGCTATCCTCCTACAATTAAATTGCCCATAAATTATTATAGGCACAACGATTGAAACATACAAAGGATCTTCAGCATCACTTGGCTTCAGAGAAAAAAAAAGAGGGGCAAAATGTATATCTACATTATGTATATATATAAATAGAGAGAGACTTGAATATTAGCAGAAACATTCTGATATGGGCAGAGACAATGCAATCTATGAATCCAAGATTATCAACAAGTACAGCGAATACCTACTCATGATAGAATAATGTATCTAATTAGCTAAGGCTCCACCTGGTCCGTACAAACAAGATACCAACAAAGTAAGATAATAGTCATCTTCTAACCAAGTTATAAAGCTCTAGGATATTAATTAAGGATTGCGACAAGTGCAAATTGCATATTGCACAAACTTGGGAGAACTACTACAAAATTCCATCAAACTCAAAAGAGACCAAAGGCAGCCATAACTTTTGTTCCCTTATCATACTTTATTATCATTGAAGAAAATGAAATGGCAGGTTAACCACATTAGAATATGAAGATGGAGTTACAGCTGAACTATCACGGTTACTTAAAATGAATTCAATCAATTAAGAGCTCTTTCATGCTGGACCCTATGCAGCTTTTCTATAAATGCTGAATGGGTCACTTCAGTAACCAAAAAATAGTAAAGGGTGACCTGTAAGACTTTTTTTTCTACAGGACTGTTTGGCTTTTTTAAATATTTCTCTTTCACACAAAAAAGTTATATTTCTAAATCCTAAAAAGAAAAAGAGTTCACAAAAAGCCTTCATTGAGAAGCAAATACGCAGTGATGAGAATATGCAAATTCAGTGGCAAAAGGGACATATTGTCCTCTATCATTAAGGAAAAACTAACAGGCAATGATATGCTAAATCAAGAAGCATGTAAGGAGGGGAAAAGAAAGAGAAATGTAATAAAGCTGTAAAATTTACGAAATGGGTACCTGAAAGATCTCAGAAACCAAGCAGATTGTACAACTTGTAGACTGTCAAGTGTCAAGTACTCGTAGAGGGCAGTAGTAATACTAAAAATCCAAGAAAGCGGGAGAATACAAGTCCCAAACTAGTAGGGAAAGGGAAGGCAGAATATAAACTAACAGCTAATGCCTATATTATAATTAGCTTAAAGGGCAGCAGTGGTGTGTGAGTTGGGCAAAATCTCACAGTAAAGAGTTGCAGAACAAGGACATTGATTTGGGCTTCCCAGCCATTCATTCTCTGACAACATTTCCATTAAAAACCAATAATAAGGCAACAGTGTGGATCAGTAAGACAGAGATAGGGAGAGGGGCTAAGTTTTTTGAGCTTATAGGCTTTCTTTTAACAGGACAGGGCAAAAGAGAGGCTAAGGCTGTTTAATGTAGGAGGAAAATTATTGTGGAAAAGAGAAATGCTTGATGCTAATAATAAGGAAGGAAAAAGCAAGGGTGTTGTCAACTGTTACTCCAAGACTCAAGAGACTAGCTTTGCAGTAAGTAGAAATGTATGTGTAAAATAATGTGTATAAAGAGCTTAGAATGGGGAGTCAGCCTTCCTCTTATGGGCATGTAGCCTTGCAGTAAGTAGAAAATAGAAGTTTGTAAAATAATGGTTTCCAAAGACCCAAAAAACAAGTGGAGGGGAGAGGGACAGGGTGTTGTTGCTTTCAACTTTTTTGAGTGAAAATGGAAAGTACATAAGGAGAAAGGTATGGTGTTTGAGGAGTACTTTCTTGTGTTTAGTGTGTCTCACATTGGGTTATGTCTCCCTGCTTGAGTTTCTTCCCCCGTTTTCCCACATTTTCAGTTTTAGTTATTTAGACCTCAAAGATACTTCGTACTCTTGATGAAAGAGTTGCAAGAATACAAAATCTCCTTTAGCATCAATATTCAACGAGGACAGTTGAAATAATCTACAGTTTCGTACAAGGGAAAATCTATAACTAGGCACTCAAATATCCTTCTTTAACTCAAAGTACTACTAACTCTCTGAGAAAATCCCTTTGAACTAGAGAATAGACACACATCATTGGATTATCCTTCATGTCTTTGATCTTCAGAGTCCACCTCCACCATGTACTAGTGTATTATCTCTAGTCTATGATTAAACAATATGGAGTACTATATATTCTTAGTTATCTATAAAGAGATACTATGCACTCTCAAACTGTCGTCATGCATTCATACAATTTGTCATGTAAGAATATTACGGAGTATTTGATAAATTCTACATGGTACTTCTATGCTCGTCATTTTCCTTGGTCGATGCAAGTGTTACAATCAATTTATCATTGCGTATTTTTCTATGTTAGAGTTTAACTTCTTTAGTTATTTGGGAAAATAAGAATAGAAGCTATCAAAATTCAAGGATCATGTTATGTGAATCGAAGGAATTAATAAAGCGGTTCTCATTAAATTGGATTTAAAAAAACAATGTGCATAATACATAATTAGAAGTGATTTTAGTAAACATGAGACTACAATTTGACAAACAGAATATCATATAGATAAAATTATAAATAGAGATATACCACGAAGAAATCGAAGAGTACCATCTAAAATATCCCATACAATTCCAATGAGTGTTTGAAGACTTTCTAAAGTTCATATTGCATCTCCATGCCAATATTACGTATGAGAAAACATGACATCACTAAGCTAAGAAACTCAATAAATGGTCCCGAGCAAGACAATGACAAATGACTACATATGCATGGAACTACAATCAAACAAGGGACCACATATAATTCTATAGATTGTCAATTTGTCACCTACAGAAACATTAGCTTCATAAACTAGTTTACTGAAGGATAGAAGAAAAAATTGGACACTACTTTAATTAGCGGATGAAAAAGCCCTTCATTGTACTACATGATTGGTAGCCTTGGGTGCATTATACGTGTGCAAGAAGTCAAAAGTACTGTGGAACCTCATAAATTAGATTTAAGTCAAGAATTGCTGATGTTCACAAACACTTTCACAAAAGTGTAAACTGTAAACATGAACGTTTGCTTAGCAAACATTTTCAGCTACTTATATCAAATTCCATGTCCTGATGATATATTGATGCTAAAACTATACAATTTGCAATACTTTGTGTACGGACAAATTACTGATGGTTTCAAACACTTGTGAGTTATGAACAGGGGCCACCCAAAAATCGAGGACCTTTATCTAAGCAGTAAGCAGTTTATGCACTTGTATCCTGGTGGGTCGGCTTGTGTTTGCCTTTTCTCGCCAACTGTATTCATCTTACAAGGCAGGGTTTCATAACTACTGGGTTATTAAAAGCGTCATTGGCAGCTATTGCTGTCGAGCATTAAAACAGACCCACCTCATAAAGACTAGCTGTTCAATCATTCACTGGTAAAAACACATACAAGTAAGATGAAGTTATTGTTAGTATGGTGTTCACAAGATTTCTTCACTTGAGCTGATTTTTATATATCAGAAATTTATGCAAGATGTACGCTGAAACTGTGATATTGATAATCCAATCTTTACGTATAAAAATCACCTTTTAAGTTTTAACTGTTTTCAATAATACAATTTGTATCTGTCCAGCTCGTGTTGCATGAGAGTATCTCATTGTGATAAGTGGCTGGTCATGAGAATGACTCGTTGTGATCAAAGTAATTATTCTTTATACTTCAAAATCACACTTGTGATTTTATGATTTTGTAATGTTATTTTGAGGGTATACATAATAGTCGCCTTCAGTGGCGGAGTCGGGATTTTAAATTAGCAAGGGCAGGTGATGTTAAAAAGTACATTTAATATAGAATGCCATATTGAATCAAAAATCATATAACATCTAGCAAGTATAGTTAAAGTAAAAAGAATTGAAATGGCAATTACTATTATGTAGCTTTCCAATGGCATATAAGTTGCTAAACTGAAAAGTTAAGGCGATAATGATGTATACTTTCCAATACCAATATAATGTAGCTTGCATAATGTAATAAGAAGAAAAAAGCTAATTTGGGGATGTTAGGTAAATGTCAGTTAACTTAATAAAAAGGACAAATTGAATAAAAAATAAAATAAAGAGGATAGAGAAGTAGAAAAATAAAATAAATAATATCCGGAGATTAGTTACGTTAGTAGCAAATCTTTAGTTAGATTCTTCCTGGCTCACTTCTCGGTTTTTTAATTCTATTGTTGCCATATAACAACCTCCTATAAATTTGGAAGAAAAATGTAGCATAGACACAATGAAATGTAGTAATATCCATCACTTATCCTAGCAGGGGTTGGTGCCCTTGCTTCCCCCCCCTCCTCTCGGCCCATGGTCACCTTTTGGTTATGATCTTGTTTGGCATTTGGCTGGAATTATTGGCTTGTTTAACCGGCTGGAATGGTTGACTTTTTTGTTGACTGAAATGAAAAGTGTTTGGTAAATTAATTGGAATTACTTGGCTTATTAATTTTAAAAAGCCAAAAGTCAATGGAAAAAGCTGCTCTTTGCAGTTTCTTGAAAACTGGCTTAAAAGTCGGCTTTTAAGCAAATGGAAAAAGCCATTCACTAAACACTTTTATTGGCTTGTTTAACCAATTAAAAAGCCAAAAGCCAAGTTAACCAAAAAAGTCATTTACCAAATATGGTCATTTATGACATACACACACGAAAAATAGTCCTACTTAATGGAATGAAGTATTAAGGGAAGGTGTACAATTTTTAATCCTCTAATGAAAACAAAAAACAGAAATTTAAACTTAACCTAATCCGTTAGTGTATGTTTCTTACAAATTTGACAAAAAGTTTGTATGAGACCACTATTTTTTTAGTAAGAACTCTTAAAATAGTCATTTTTCGATTCAAAGTGATCACTTTTTTGTACATTGTTGATAAAAGTGACCAATTCAACCAAATTTGTGGCTAGCTTTACTTTTAAGTTAAATCAGACAGTCTTTTTTATAATATGTGAAAAATTATAATCACATTTTATATTTTAATATAATGGTCAAACTTTACTTTAACAAATTAAATGTGACAACCATTTAAGGCCCTTAGGGTAATAGAAAAAAAAATATTATAGGAAAAGCTTAATATTCTACCTTAACCTTATGGTCGTGGGAAACTTGTGAATGGTCAACGAATATAGACAACCAAGGAAAAAATATATAAAAAGCTTTGAAGGCTACATTTCTTAAATACAACTACAATATGAAGGAAGTACTTGAAAAGAACAATCAAATAACTTCGAATCTAGCACATTATTTTTAAATCCTCTAAAGAGACTCATCAGTGCTCATGCCTAGCTAGAAGTAGCAATTCAACACTGACGGATGCAATTAACCACTTGTCTACATATGGTAGCAAAACCAATAATTGTTGGCCTACAAGAAATAAATCATACAATGTCTTTCCAGGAAGCTACATCTTATAGTATGAGGCAATTTGAGTTGGAAATGAGAGTAAAACCCACTTTTGTATTTGTTTAAGTGGGATTGGGAGCTAAGAGAGGATTGTGAATGGAGTTTGAGGGTGTAAGTTCTAAGGCTTGGTTATTGGATTTGGGAAATTCATTCTCAAATATCTTATCACTTCTCACTTAAAGGAGGATATAAAATTATAAATAAAATAAAATTATTTTATTTTTAATCTCAATCCCACATAACAAATATAAGAGTGGGAATTTTGAATGAATTCTTTTAGTTATAATAAGTTTAGTTTAGTTCAATTTAGTTCTAATAAGTTCAATTCAGTTCAATACTAATCAATTTAGTTCAATTCTAAGAAGTCTTTCAATAAGTTACAATAAGTTCAGTTCAGTTCTAATAATTTAGTCCAAATCTAATGAGTTCAGTTCAGTTTGATTCCAGACTTAATAAAAAGGGCCCAAAATTTTCTCTGTCCTTTTCATTTTTGATCTCATTTGAATAAAAAAATAATTCAGTACATTACAAAGTTTGATTGTATAGAAGTTAATTTAAACTGGGTAATCTAGGTGGAACAACATCAATGACGAAGTAACAGATCTTATATTAGAGGTTAGGTTTTCGCAAATTCTTACCTTTTGAAGCTTCCAAAGAATTATGGACGATTAGGCATTGAGAAAACATAAAAACAACAATCTTCAAAGGTTCCCAACTTCCCGCTACTCACATTCAGTCGCTATAGAGTTAATAGAAGGTCCCAACAATTTTATCCTTTTATTTTTAGTTTGGCATTAGCTTGCCCTTCTTCTCTTTCTCTCTCCCTCTCTCTCACGGCTAGTTAACACAGTCAATGTACACATCTTGTCACTTCTTATAGTTCACTTGTTAACTTTGTTATTATCTTCCCACTTGTGCTTCCTCGTTCTCATCTTTGGACGCTTCTGGTTCTCATATTTAGATGCCCATCACGAAATCGTCGCAGTTTTGTTTTGCCCATTTGTTGGCTGCATGATAATGGGACCTAAATATAACTGATTGATGTGTATTGGATAGATAGAATTTTTTATGTTGTTTGGCATGTTTTGTGGCTTTTAGGGAACCATTCATTTTACATTCTCCAAAAGAGAACCAACACAAAAATAAAATGAAAATTCTCTTGAAGATGCATATACTCAAGTCAAACCGTCTAAGGCTATGTTTGGCACGCCATTTTAGATAGCTTATAAGCTGATATTGACTAATTTGACTAAAAAAGACTTGTTTAACCAAAACCAACTGTATTATTTTAGTAGCTTATAAGTCTTTTTTAACTTATAAAAAATAAGCTAACCTAAATAGCTTATAAAAAAATAAGATACAGGTCATAAATCTATTCCATTTTTGCCCCAAGACTTTTTACCAAACAACAAGTCTCCCATTAAATCCTCAATATTTTTTCCAAATATAAGCATGTTTTTTATGTCATTTTGTCAAATATCAGTTACTTGTTTAACAAATTGCACCAAACACTTTTATAAAAATCAGTCACCTTATCAGGTCTCAAATTCCAGCTACCTAATCAGGTAACTTATCAGTTTTCAGCTAACTTATCACTCTGTTTTGCCAAACATAGCCTAAGTTATACTCGGTAGTAGTATTCTTTGCGCTAAATGCCAGAAATAACTTAGTCAAATTATAGCAAACCTCATGGAAATTTCATTAAATTTCTTCTCAGTTTGCAACTTCAATCAGCAAGGTAAATAATTTTTTTGATGGATATCAAACCAAAAGAAGTCAGGTAGGTAGGACCGTAGGACAATTCAAAGAGTTGAAAGAACAGAAATGGAAAATAAGGCAAGGAGAGAAAACTGTATCTTTCATTATTTTCATCAACTTTGTATGGCAGTGACCAGGATGAATCCTTGCTAGTTGCTAACAATTCTGCATTGACTTCTCTTTTACCTTGGTTTGCCTCACCTGCCTTTGGTTATTTATTAGCTACTCAAATTTTAGGCACAGGAAGAAATATACTGAAGTCATACGACTTGTCAACATCTTCGTTCTCTTTTGTGGCAGCACATGCATCATATTATGCACCCACACCAACCCACAATCCCCAGTCCAGCACTTCCAAGTTCCAACCAAGAACATATACAGAAGAGAAAGGCTGGATGCATTTATAGATCTCAAATTCATACTTCTTCTGCCTTACGTACAACAACTACCTTATGCCAAAATCTATTAACGGTATCAAAGACATGTCCCACATTCGAGGTTAGCTTCATAGTATAGTACTCGTATCTTTCATTTAACTTACCCTATGAAAATCACCCCAAAATATTTACCCGATGCTACACACATTAGGTAGTTCTACGCCTTACAAATAAAGTGGGAGTAACCATACGTAGTATATGACTGTAATACTCTCATCACTAACTAGTCAACCATATTACACTATTATACACGGATTACGGTCATGTTCAATACATGACACTCCTACAAATTTTCAAAAGTTCACGAAAGTTCTCAAAAGTTCAAGATTCTCATAAAGTCATATAAACTTCTTGGTAAAACACAAAGAAGTTATCCAAAATTCTAAACAGTGCCCAAAAGTTGGCGAAAGTCCCCATAAAAACAGTAGGTGGAGAGCAGGGCTTAAGTATGGTTTTCTCAGAACATAGAACATAGACAACTTCCAATTATTGAAGTTAATTTCCAGGACAAAGACCTGGAAGAGGCCAAGGTATAGTGGGAGTAAGCCTGTTCTATCCAAGTAATTTTCTAGTAATAAATAAGCCGAAGTACCAAAAACTGAAGGAAAAACGCTTCATTAAGCTTGCTGGGAGTTTAACTAGGAAATGGTCCCTTCCATCTTAGAAACGGCAACTCAATTGAAAATTATCAGTCTTTACCACGCATGCACATCATGGATATTAAACAATTTAGTTGTAAAGGCAGTATCACATGATGGAATCCACATGGAATCTCGGAAAGGGTTTGCAAAGAAAGGACATAAAGTTCAGTCTAAACTCTTAAATTAAGGCTGCGAAGACTGCCAAAGAGCAACAAATTGAGAGCAAGATCATATAAATAGCCAACTGTAACGGCATTAACAAATCAACAACTTACATGTTTGACCGAAGGCAATCCATCTCTGGTCTCAGCCTTCCAATGTCATGCTTGCAGAGCATGGATCTAAATATAAATAATTCCTAAAGGTCTCAGAAAATCTTCCAACTAAATCAATGGTACAACTAATGAAATACTATTATAAGTTGGGACAAAACTACTCTAAAACTACTATTATACAATCTTAAAGGCATTGAATAACTGCTGCCATTCTCATTGCCGTTTGTATATTCTAATCTTAGTTTGATTTGTTGATGCATAACCCAAGGAAGCCATTTGCGCTCGCTATGCACACGTAAACTTACCAATACAAGAGACAGAAGATGTCGTTGGGACCATGTAGAAGAGAATGATTCCATACACCAAGATGCTCACCTGAAAAGGCGATTAAACAGTTCAAAGTTTAAGCTAAACAAGTACTTAAACCAGAGCTTCATCTAGAAACTATATATACTTTTAGATCAGCAGGACGAATCCTGTGTTCTATCCAAATATTCTTTCCAATAATCAACCCTCCCAGCTTAATAAACAAACAGGTCTCATGGCCTACACAAGCCTCAGGAGTTTTATGACGAGTATCCACCTCTCCAGCTCCATAAAGGTCATTTAAGTGTTAAAACGAAAGTACAGCTAACGAGCATAACCATCCATAAAATAAGACCATCAGAAACCAAGTCACATGCATCAAGACGCATGATTGGGTTATTTGATTGTTAAACGGATGGACTCCAAATCTAACCATAGACGCCATGTATCTTTTATGAATATATTCATTGATTAAGTCTCAACTATAAGCGTCTTGATCGACCAGGTGGTCTCAAGTTCAGATCCTAAGAGCCCCATATTACTGCACAGTTGAGTATATAGTCCTGTCTTCAACCACTCTAAATGCTAAAAAGGCCTTGTGTAAAGGATTAAAATATCCATTAATTGGGCCTTAACTGTGAGCTAAGGCAAGTTGGTTACCTAACAATATTTACCAAACCTAATTAAGGCCAAGCCCTCACTCTTCGATTGCATCATTTGCATGACTTCTCTGTCTAAATAGTGTCCAAAATCCATGTAGAAACTATTCAAGCCAGTTTAATGCTGCTTGTCTGGCTCACATAACACCACAAGAAAACAGAAGGCGATACAAACAGGCAGAACCCATGCAGCACAATGAAAGGACTAAATAAACCAAGGTAATGAGCCAAAAGATTGTCATTGTACTATGGAGGATGGTTTTGTTTTCATCATCCCACCCTAAGAAATCCAAATAGGCAAAGTATTAGATCTGATTGTTTCTGTCCCGCAGTAGTTTTGATTTAATTCTAGCATTAGCTTTCACGTCTTCTCCTCACCTAAGTTTCACACCTGCTGGTCCTCATCGTCTGCTGGTCCTCGTCATAATAGATGAAAAAACAAACACACATCGTAGAACTTTACCTAATATGGGCAAATTATTAGGTACAGCTGAGAGTACCTACTCTCATGTCTAATTGCTTAATATACTTGAGAGTACATACTCTCATGTGTATGCAATAGATCTTGCCTAATATGGGTGCGACTTTTATCTTATCCCCTACAGCTTCACCTATATTTCTACCTCCCGGATAGGGCCGGATCAAAAGTATAAAAAACAAGTATTGATTTTACCATTTTTGCTGTAATGTTCTATTTTTCTACCTTTCTCTGCCATTTTTATACCCTTTTCTACCAAACATTATATATTTGGGGGTAGCATATGCTACCCCGTGCTACCTTCTATCTCCGCCACTGCTCCAGTGCTCCCAGGTGTGTCCAAGCATCCATCATGAATTTACATAATCAAAGGACCAAAAGTCACCATTTTCCTAATTCTCATCAGCTAAGGAAAGCCAACAATCAGGATTCAACATAATGTAACATTGGACTGATAACTACAATGTCAATTTATTCAAAAAATAAGTTTTGCATTATACAGAGAGGTAAGGTAAACACAAAGTGCAATCCAATACAGTACAGTTTAACCTTTTCAACCACAGTCACTGATATCTAACAGGAGCCAAATACGTCTGGCTAACTCAATCTATAGGAATACAGCACTACTATAGTTGTAGGTACTACAGGTAATCTGCAATTCTATTGTTCTTCAGCTTCTAAGCAGTTCATAGACATATTTTAAAGACGACAGTAACAATTTGACCTACCTGAGGAAGGATATGATAGGTCCATCTTTATACCAAATTACCAAAGTATAGTTCATGCAGCAGGAGTGTTCTGCAAAAGAAAAAAATTACTGACATCACAAGGAAGGAAGAAAGAAAGAATCACAAGAAAGGGGTAGGTATACCCAGGATTCAAGCAACATCAGCAAATGAAATGGAAAGTACTTTTTTATTCAATAAAAGAAGTCTTTCTCTTTCAATAATCTTTGTCCAACTTGGTATTTCAATTTCCATCTATATGGTGACATTTTACTATGTGATTCTCACAATGTATCCATTTTCCCAAGCCTCCTTTAGAAATTAAAATCGAGCAGTTATTAATTATAAGTGAGATGATTGAATGCCGGTGCTTACTTATGTCACTCAGAAGGCTACTTTTCTTTTTCAGATAAAAGGGAAGAAAACAGAACACTACAAAACATA
This sequence comes from Corrigiola litoralis, assembly GCA_901111285.1. Lineage (NCBI taxonomy): Eukaryota > Viridiplantae > Streptophyta > Magnoliopsida > Caryophyllales > Caryophyllaceae > Corrigiola > Corrigiola litoralis. The sequence continues at coordinate 14,885 of CAAKMY010061845.1, forward strand.
TTCATTTTACCACTTATAACTACATTAAGGCAGCAAACAACTAGACTTCCCTGGACCTTGTCATTGCAGGATCTCTGCAAACTAGCAGTCGTCGATTACTAAGAACTTGGGAACATGTACCAAACTTTTATTTTTATTTCTCTTTAAACATAAGATTTAGTAGACATGAAATATGTAATCACCTGTGCGTTCTTTGCATTGATTCATAATAGTTTCAACATGGTCTCGAAAAAGAGCAAAACAAAGATAGGATAAAGAACAGATGTGATTTCAACAGCTGTAAATAAAAGAGGATTTTGTAGAAATAACGTCATAAAAAACATACTAATACAAAATATAATTATACCAATAAAAAGAAACTGATAAGGTGTAAAAGTGACTTTGAATCTTTGATGACACATTTGAGCTTTTAGTCAATGCCAAACCTATGATGTCATGAGAAAGTTCTCCTTCCGGCCTAAACTATACTGATACGCTGACATAAGAAGCCCAAGGGGGTCCAAGTCCCCCTGTTGCTTCGCCTATGCCATTAGAAATTTAGAACTGTTATTGGTACAAAAGGCAAAATATCTTTTGGAAACAGTTATATTGATGAAAAATAAATTTCCATTGGATAGATAAATTGCAGTGACATCTGCGATGTAACATTACTGCGAAGAGTGAAAGGGAATAGAAACGCTTGATGACAAGGTCATGAATACACCAGTTACAACAACACCAACAAGGCAACAACAATAAAAATAAGCAGTCACAAGTCCTCAACAGACGTGCTAGACCATATCACAATGCAAGAAGTTAAAACATTTAGATTCATGTATCACAATGCAAGATATCTGGACATCACCAGACCCCAGATCCATATTTGAAGGGATCGATACTGAGGGTTGTTGTAAGTTAGTGTTGTAAGAGTTTAAATTTCCAGGAAATCGTTTTGAGGCTGTAGAAAATCCTGATATATGGAAGCCTCAACCTGGATTTATACACTTGGATAATGCTAGCTGACAAAGTAGTTGTACCTTCAATTGTAGAATCTTTTGGCTATCGCTGAAATACTGGTTGGGATGATTGATACCAGAGTCACAGGACGAACCATGAATAGCTTCAAATGTTAAGGTGCATGCCAGCTGCACAAACACAAATATTTTCAGGTGAGTGAACCCATTAATCTGATGGACATTTGCTGCAAGGCTTTGCAGAAGATAGATAATTAGTTACCTGATAGTGTCTATTCTTTACTTTATCCATCACATCAACCATTGCTCGACTACTAACTCCCATCTTACTAAGAGCAGCCTTAAGGTTTTCCTCTCTGCCAAGTAAAATAACACATCACTAGGGGTAAAAAATGAAAACAGAAAGCGAATCCTCTTCTGCATAATTGAAATTCAAAAACTCCACAAGGTAACCAAGGTCGAAGCTTCTTCCACACACTTCTTCACACATATTAACTGGTCCGCCATAGTGCCATACAAGTAACCAATTTAAGAAATGGATGGTAGAGATGAGAATTAGAATTTGCGTGAATTATGGAAACAAATGGCATATTGCTTATCAAATTATGTTTGGTTGAATTATATTATCTATAGCTTCCGTAATTTTAGTCATACTCAAACACATGAAATCATTTTCTCAAAGAGAACTCAATAATTGGAGATTATCAACTATTTCAGTACTTATGCATGACAATTTTTATCCAAAGCGTATTACGAAATTTTCGACCTTTCCGCTGTGATTTATCATCATGAACATATGGTAGATACTATCATGTACATTAAGCAAAAACTAGGGCAGAAGCCACTACTCTCAGTCAATTATAATAGTCAGGATCAAGTACCCACCAATTCACTGTTAGAAATAAAAGAACACAGCATAAATGACTAATCAAGTTCAGCAACAGAAAATTGCAAAAACTTTAGGGCGAGCTCACCTAAAATGCCGATATGGACAGCCGTGGTGATCGCCAACACCAGGGGTGCATGAGATGACCTTTTGACAAGAATAAGGAGTATAATCCTGAAAACATTAAATTCAATTAGTCAAGAGTAGGGTAACTCAAAGACATTCATATCCAAGGGCCCTTGTTCATCCATAGAAGAGGACTTACCACTCTCTTGCCTTCTTTTCCATAACTGTGGCGTATGCTGTAAGCGTATTCTTTATCAAATCTCTCAGGACCAATCTAGCACAGCAAGAATAAACACCAGACACCATAAGATAAGAAAATGCAATCTGGCCATGATTTTACAGAATGTGGCATTGGGAGACATGTAAAACAAAAACAGAAACCAAGAGTATGGCACTATGGCTTCCTGTCCTTGATTGAAAGCAGTCCATTCTGATTCACAGGCTGAATGCAATTTAAGAAATGTAACTCTAGATTCTAGCAAATAATGATGCACAACATCAAAAAAACGATAACAATATGGAAACCTAATTATTTTCGTTATTTTGTTAAGCATACAAATGATCATCCTTGCTTTATAAATTGATTTTGTTTGAAAAAGTTAACTTCCATAAATCTCCCCAGTGAATGTGGATATATATTCATTAGTAAGAGCAGTCACATCTGCTAGCTACAGCTAAGACTGATATCTTGATCAGTATTGTGGATATATAAATGCCATAAATCACATAATTAACTAGAACATCAAACTTCACAGCCTGAAAGATTTTGTGGAATTTTTTTCATTCCCATCAGAACTCTTGAAATGAAAGATATTTAGAAAGTATTGGAAGTCGTTACCTTCTTGGAGAACTCGGACTTCCAAAAAGCAAGAGCATCATCCAACTTCAACCCAACACCCTACAAAAGAGAAGAGGAACACTTGTAATGCGTCATTAAAATGTACTAACAACATCTCATCCTTGGCATTTATGTTGACAAACATTATTACTCATATTTATTGACAATGTGTAGCAACTTATTTTTGACAAGGAATTAGAAACATATCTCAACGGCTGAAGAGCACCATTGACACTATAAATTACATTTTCAGACTTCAAATAGTTAATTCATATACAAGCATAAGCAACAAGGCGAAATAAACACCCCTGAATCATGGATGTGTAGAGGGGTAAAATACATCTCTAAGCTACAATGACAATATGCCTAGGCAATATTATCCTACCAGCTGACACGAAATCATTTGCATTTATACAAGTACCAGTCATACCTTGAGAAAAAGACCTAACTGCATCCTCCCTCCGTACTTGAGGTGGTGGTCTTCCTTAAGCTGCCCATATTGAAGCATACAAATTAATATTGTCAAATGAATATAAACAGAGTATATAATTAGGAAGCTTACACGACAACAAATTCAATGTAGTGAATTGCTGCAAATATTGCAACTTAATAACCAATTCAAACCTTCTCAAATAGGTGGCGCATGCACAGAGGAAATGAACTATTCGCTACCCGATCAAGGTCCCTCAGTGATATCTCGCCAAATTCCTTTGGCTGCACAGTAGCAAGACAGTGAAATTCACAGTCCAGTGGCCATAGGGACTGAACTTAATTTGTAAAAGATGTGTTACCTCAGAATAGTCAGGGCCCAGGTAACTAGTGCTTAGAGCTTCAACAATCTAGAAAAGAAAAAAAGAGCAAATCAATTTAGCAGATTCCTTAACTCACAGTTCTCATGCAAATGATCTGTTACTTACTGGAGCCAAACGATTCTTCTCCTGGTCACTGATGACAGAGGTCCATTTTCTGAAGTAAAACACCAAGTATAAATAAGCAAATTCGATATGATTTCAACATAATTCCTAATACACTATCAATCAGAAGGAGCCAGTAAAAAAAGGCCTGGTTCCACAGAGTGAACACAACAATCATATTCCAGAACTAACTTTTCAATTAAACCAAAGTCAACTTTCCTGAGTAATATAGAGGAACAGAATTTTCTTTTTAGCTGCCTATCTCGAATCTGACAAGAAATCTTTTTCTGGTGTAAAGCTATCTTCAACTTGTGGGAAGTAAATCTGAAAGTCCTGTTGCGTAGTCAATAACAAGAGCTGTTCTATGCCGACTAAAATGCAAATCAATTACCACTCACTAACAGACAAGCATGTTTTCATACAATTTTGTTTCTAGAAGTAAGTTAGCAACAGCCCCAGGCCTCGTCGAGTGCAAACTAGCTAGTAACTACTATATGTTGTAAACCACATTATATTCACAAATACACGAAAATTCAGAACAAAGCAGTTAACCTGAGAAACAAACTTCTAATTTCTAGAACACCAAGAAACATCTATTAAGTTGCTATTAAATTCTCTGAACGTCATTAGCAAATAGCAAGTATACAGCCATTGTAATTATAACATAGCAAAGGAGAAATTGAAAGACCAGAGTGGGTAAACCAACCTATTTGTAAGTATGAGCGCTTTGGATAGATTGCTGCGGAATTGTGTTACAACCAGAGAAACAACCTAATGCAGAAAATTTAGTCAGCTCAAAAGTAGGGTGATGGTCTAAATCATATACGGAGTATAAAAGGAAGAACAGATAACCATGAAAATTTCAACCTGATTCTTAGCAACGTATGCATAGCCTTTATGGATGTACACTCTGCGTCCAGCCACAAGTTCAGGAACTTCTTGAAATGGTACCTTCATTTAGCTCATGCAGTAAGCAAATTTTAGACCATCTCAAGAGCACCAGAGATGCTACAAGTCATACCAGTTAGTCATATCATTTAGATTTTTTGCAAAGACAAGCAATGGGCTACAGAACTGTTTACAAAGGCGCGCCTGAAACGCTGCATCACTTAGATTCTTTTGTAAGACAAGCAAAGGGCTACACTCTACAGATTGATGCATAAAAGAAAAGAGAAATATTATGTGATTGTGCTTCTCTTGAATATGGTTATACACATTAGCAACTATCAGATACCAAGTAGAATTAACTAGCAGATGAGTTCCTTGTTCTTGATATATAAGACAGAACTGATTCTAAGAGAAGGAAGATGATATGAATTGAGAATGATGAGCTAACCTTGTAAAAGATGACATCATCTGCAAAACAAACAGAAAAATAATGATACAATGAGTAACATACATGGAAATAACAACCTCTTTTAAACAAAACGGCAGGTTTTTTAGTTCAGATTTTAGGCACTGCAAACAAAACAGAAGATTTTATAAGTGTATAAACTAGTGACGGGAGCAATCTGACGTACATTGACTCATATAGAGATGCTCTTGACCGTTTGATTAGATATGCATATGAAAGAACAAAATTATCATATTTGGGTGATGTAAGCTATCTAGCAATGCTTCTTGCCAAGCTGATTTTCACAACTTACCAACTTCACTTTTGAATGCCAGGACAAAACTAAAGAAAGAAGACTGATACATAGAGGAGCCATCATGCATGTAGAGGTGAACATATCACTGGAGCGAATCCCCATAATTAACGGCAAAAGGAATTCAAGTCGCAGACTCTAATATAGGGAGACAATTGTTAAACTCCTTTAGTTGATATTTACACCCCTTAAAGTGAGAGAAGCATTGAGAATTGTGACTCACAAAGACGAGAGTAAAATCACATGCTAGAGGGTTCGAATCATTGCCCTCTAGCAGTGTGCAAGTCATGTATACAAAGAGATATGTAAAGATTCAAGACGATTAAACTTCATTTTAACATACATATAACATGCAGGAGACGGATACATGACTGCAGATATTACAAGGCGGATTTGTTGGACTAACTGCTTTCTAGCAATTTTCCAAACAACAAACAGATGAATATCACCATATCCGCATCTAATACATTAACAAGTGCGGGCGGAACCAATCACATACATTAGTCTTTGACTTCTAACTCCTAAATGACACTTTCGTACATAACGTCAATTTTCAAAGAGCAAGAAACTGTCATTGTGTAAATACACAGTAACAATCGAACAAGTTATGTTGTGCCTGAAATTGAAGCTAGCCGTAGCTATGCTTCTCCATAAAACCTCTGAACAAGAGCTAAACCATTAACCAAATTTTGTAATCAAAAACCACAAACAGGCGGAATCGTGGAGTGCAAGTTCATGATGCATCTAAAGACTGAGTGAATTCTCTTACCACTTGTCAGAGACTGTCCAAGGGAACGCGCAACTTGCGACAACTTCTCTTTCACACTCTACACATCACATTACGCAAAAAGTCAAGCACTAAACTTAGATACTTAGAACACAAAAGCAACTGGAACAACATTCTCTCATCAAAACATTTTTAACAACATACGCATACCTCAAATTCCGCAGCGCTAACCACTTTACAAGGAAGATCAAACTCCGCCATCAGCGCTTTCTACATAACAAAAAGCAATCATCATAAACCTCACATCAACAAACTAAACTAACACCCCTAGCTTAAGCTCCATAACGTTTTCATTATACCTGAGACTCAAAATTCTCGCGCTTAAACCTATACCGGAACAACGTAGTCTCCATTTGCAGGAACCAATTCCTCAATTCCTCCCTAATTCACACAATTTCCATAAACAAACTATCACTATAACAGTTAATTCATCAAATAAAATAAAAATTAGCCAAAAATTAATCTGAGTAATATATACTGCGATCAACAGGCGAACAACCAAATACGACATGATATCCTTGTTCATAAATAACTATATTAACAACATACATCAGATAGAATGGAACTAGTGGAACAATTACGTTCTTCAATAAACGAGGCGGACACTAAATGGGAGATATATCCTTGTTTATAAGTAAACTATCACTATTTTAACAACGCATCATATAAAATGAAACTAATAGAGCAATTACGTTCTGCAATCAACGAGGCGTAGAACGAGATGATATCCTTGTTCATAACTATCAGATATCACTATATCAACAAAACACCAGATAATATGAAATTAGTGGAGCAATTACATTCTGCAATCAACAAGGTGAACAACTAAATGCGAGATATATCCTTGTTCATAAATGAACAATCACTACATCAACAACATACATCAAACAAATTGAATATAACCAAGTAATTACGAGGAAAACAACTAGATGCGAGATGACATTCTTGTTCATCAATAAACAATCACTATTTCAATTTTCAACAACATACATCAAACAAAATGAAACTAATCAAGTAAAATTACGTTCTGCAATAAACGAGTTGAACAACGAAATGCGAAATATATCCTTATTCATAAGCAAACAATCACTATATCAACAACATTGCATTAAACAAAATGAGATTAATAGAGCAATTACGTTCTTCCTTAAACGAAGCGAACAACGAAATAAGAGATATATCCTTATTCATAAGCAAACTATCACTATATCAACATATACATCAAATAAATGAAATTAGTAGAGCAATTACGTTCTGCAATAAACGAGGCGAACAACGAAATGTGAGATAAATCCTTATTAAAACAATTACTATATCAACAATATATATCAAATAAATGAAATTAATAGAGCAATTACGTTCTGCAATAGACGAGACGAAGAACGAAATGCGAAATGATATCCTTGTCAATAGTCTCCGAAGCTTGTGAATGCCTCATGTGTGTTTTCCACAACTCACTCACCTAATTCAATCAATTAATTCATCAATCAAACATTTAATTAAATATCAAAACACAAAATCAATCCTAATCATAAACAAATCACACAAAGCGTAGTAATCACCAATTTCTCCATCTCATCCGGCTTCTTCCCGCGAGAAAGCCCGTCCGAAATCCCCTTCAACACTATCATTACACAAAAACCACAATCAATTAAATTAAAACAAAATAAAACAACAGTGCAAAAATAAATAACATAAAGTCTTTGAAGAGACCGAGCCATGCTGGTCCAATAAAGGCATATAAATCTATAACTCAATTTCGGCTTCTCGGAAGCTTAAGAAAATTTAGCTGGCAAGGAGTTGATCTACTTTTATAATAAAAGTAGACGGTTGTTTCTAATAATGTGTGAATAAAGAATTTGTCCTTTGTCTTATTGAATATTATTAAAGTTAGTTTCAATTTATCGTCGCAAAATGCGACGTAAAGAATTGGATGGGGCGGAGGGAGTGGCGTAAAATGAGGAGAAGTGGGGGGGACCTCGGAGGCGGTCGACAGCGAAGAGTTCGAAATCGTCGAGGCGGACTTCGAGGTGGGGAGGGGAGCGGTAGAGGGGGAGAGTCGAGACGGGGGCGTCGGGGGCGGCCGAGGAGTGCTTGGTGGAACGGAGGATTTCCATTTTAGGTTGTTTCTCTCTCTAGAGTGGGGGTGGAGTGGAGTGTGTGGGATTTGGCGGGAAAGTTTTATAGGTGAGGTTGTGGAAATGGCGGGAAAATGAAAAGTAAAATGTTGGTGTTTTTTACAATTTTTTTTTTTCTTTGTCCGGTGCGATTGATGCGTGGGCTTCTTTTCTTTTTGTGTCTCCAGCAAGTTTCGTGAGTGGTCTGGAATCCGGATACTATTAGGACCTTTTTTGATTGGGTGTAATGGAATCATCAATTGTGGCCTGAAATGGAGTGAAAAAGAAAATTTATGATTGTGACGCCAAGTTGATTGAATTGAGGAACCAAAATAGAATGAGGTCGAATACGATCAAGTACAATCTACATTTTTATACATTATGTAGTGTTATTTAGGTGTAAAAGAGGGACAAAGCCTTGAAATTACATAATGTAGTGTAAGAAACGAATGATTTGCATCTAGTTGGATCTTTATTATAGTAAGGACCTTTAGAGTTGGAAGTTTTTAATTTTGGAATAGAAATAAACTTATCATTATATCAAAAAAAAAAAAAAAAAACTTATCATATGCAAGGAGTTCTTGACTTGTTGGTCCAAAATGCACAATTCCGAGTCAAATTTCAACTTTTACGTTCAATAATCCCTGGGGACCCAATCCATTACTGACACGATCAAGAAGTGACCGACCCAATCCCGAGCTGACAATGGGATTTGCCAAGTTAAATTTTAGCCTTACACATACTACAGCACATTTTGCTGAGCGAAGCTTATGCTTAGGAGTAACCAAAAAATGCTTTAAGATGAGACATTTGAAGAAGCGAATTTTCATTGGCACTTCAAGCATCCAGTACTCGAAAACCCGCTTCCTGTGTTAAAGAGATTGTCTAGGCCATGCGAGACAAGTGCACGAGGTTGAGCATGGACTATGTAAGAACTGTATACGAGAACTGAAAATAAGAAATTTCTCCTGGTTAACAATGTCATCATTCATCAGGTGCATAATCTAAACTCAGAAAACAGCAAAGACAAAAAAAAGTGTCTGTTTTCTTATTATGGTCTGACTTTCGCCAAGTCGTCTCCACGACATTTTGGTATTGTACATGATCAAGAATGATCCTAAATCTAAACTCTCTTTCAACTCTACAAAATTTAGTGTCCAATAGACCTTACTGGCCAATCCCCAAAGAAAAGGGAAACCAGCCATCAGTATGACACCAAATCCAGAAATCTTTCCCGGAAGCTTACAATGGGATCTATCTATATCATTTATCCTTTTGATGATATATAAGGTGAAGCGACTGAACTTGAAGCAATCTACTTGAACTTGAAGTACTGTGTCACACTAATTGTTCTAGAAAGCAAACCAGCACTTCTGACAGGCTGCCTTGGAGATAGCTCTGGGCTGGCAGGATTTACTGTAACTTCTGATGCATGATTGCCATTGCCATTAGAAACGCTAGAAAGTTCTTCTACAGCTCCGGAAATTCCTTGACGCTCCTGCAATGGAATAACCATGTTGGGACTGGTGGAGTTGGAAAACAAAGTATTGAAGATATGGTATGACTGCAGCTTACCCTCGAGCCTGAAGCTAAGTTCGCAGTCCTCATGCGCCCATTAACCTGTAAATTTGGAAAATACCAGCTTAGGGTAAAAAGAAACAGCCAGATAAAAGTCGAATACTGCTTAGACATGGCCCTATACAGGAAAAGAAATGAAGGGCTCTTTGACCAGTCAGAAAGTAACATGTCATGTTAACATATTAAGGACAGGCCTCAGTAGATCCATAAGCAATAGTTTTTTTTCTGACAAAAGACAAGTCTGCAGAACCATTTTAAGCCTTCGCCCTTCAGTACCAGAAACCAAATTAAAGAACATTGGAAGAGCCAGGCAACCAGCACTGTCAATCAAGGAGCAGATTTGATTTACATAAAAGCTGAAAGCATACCTCACTGGATCCATTAGAAGATGAAGGAGAGGGAGGCTCCAGTTGCAAACCAGCAGGCAGAGACCCCGTCTGCCATTTCACATCAGTTAACAAAAACCATGAGTCACCTACTAGCTTGATCAGCTTCTTAGCACAAGGTAAAATCATAACAATCACGTAGTAGCACACATTTTGGAATGTTCATTTAATGCAAAATTATTTCATTCTGGTGCAGTGTAACCCCTTGGTAATTTGGTATCATATACACAAAAAGATGTGTCACTAGGGTTCTCTGGACTTAGTATGTCTAGGCCAAGCATAAGATATCATAGAATTCGAGCACAGATAGACCACTTACACGTGAGGAAGCTGTGATCTGTGGATAGTCAAGAGCAGGCCTAGAAGCAGTAGAGGGAGAATCCTGCAGTTTCAGAAAGAGTGTTGCATCTATAAGATAAATACCCAAGTGGATTCTACAAAGTGGAATTCCATGAACAGAATCTAAGCAAATGATGGAAAGGCATCAGAAACTGAGTAGAGAAATGAAAGACAATGGTTTGACACAGGTATAAAACACGGGAACTAAATTTTGGAGGAAACACGAGTAATACAATGTAAATTAACAAATAATGCCTACTCCTAAAATACATATGAAAAGACGCTTATCAGTGATCATGTCGGCATAAGTTGGGAAAAAAAAGTTATATTGACATTTAATTAAATGATTTAGAGAGCAGAGGACTAGAACCATTGCCTGAATAAGATCTTTCAGTTTGTTATCTGCATCAACGGTACACAGTAACAATTTCCCAACTCCTTGCTTTGTCTCATCCTGGTAGTGTTTGAGAACAGTAGTCAAAATTAATGGGATATTCAATGTCATAATTTGTACATCTAAATGTTCAATAATCTACAAGTTCACACCTGCTTATCTTGAATTCGGCCCATTTTGGTCTCCTAAAATCAAAGAACAAACAGAGTCAAGGGGGAGAAAACGAAAAATTACTGATCACTCAATAACAAAGAGAACTAAAAGATCGAGACTCACCAGAGTCCGGATTTGATGGTTGATGGACTGGAGGTTCACTCTAAATTTGGATACCTTTCCATGTACTTCGGTTACCTGAAGAAGTAAATGCTTAATGTGACAATTCTAAACCTCGTATAAACTAGATCAATACCTGGTAAATGATAGAATAAACCACTAAACAGAATCTTTATATAGCTGATTGACAAGGCCAAACATCAACCAACATTAATAACATAGATTGTATACCACTCACAATCAATTCTAGTTACTTCATGCTCTTAATATACCATGTTTCTTGAGGCATAAGTTGATGCAAGTACATCATGACAATGACAGAGAATCTCATTTGCTCCTTTTTAACACACACACACACACACACACACACACACACACACACACTTTTCTCCCAGCAAGGGGTTGCTGAACTGCACCAAGATTGTCTCTCAAGCCTCACCTCTTTGCAAATTCACTCTGTCTTCCTCATTCTACATCTCTACCATATCTTAATAGTTGATACAGCTGAGACTGAGAGGCATCATGTTCTAAACACAGCAATAGTTGTTGGTGAAAGGAAAGCGGAAACTTGATACTTGATAGAATAGTCAACAGTGTGACCAGAGAGATTAGCATTCAATGTTAAACCAATAAGCCGAGATCAAAGAAAGCAGTAGATGATATTGAACAAGCAGCAATGCGTACGAAAAAACGTTCTTGGTCCATTCTTTCTTGTTTAATATCCAGTGCCAAGGGGCAAAGCTGCATGGACATGTATACTAAGGACACTAGTGCCAAGGGGCAAAGCTGTACACTCACAAACAACATCAATTGAGCTCTATAATTGCACTTTGGTGTCAACACTGCCCTTCAACCAAAGAGATCCAGTTGGACCATTCCCAGCTTGTAACTACTGTGTAGAGAATATACTTATACTTATAATCAGTGAAAATAACAGATATGAAACAATACCTCCTTTTTGGTATCGATTGTACACGTAACAATGTCCTCAAATTTATCACTTGAACTGTCGAGTTTGGAAGATAAACTATCCTTGGTCGCCTGAAGTAAAGCAAAAAGCAAGTGAGAAATCTTCCAAGAAAGTAAAAAAGAGTAACTAAAGAAGTATCAAGCATGAAACTATCCCACAATATAGCCTGAATCATTACACACAGCATTTATAGGAGCTTTTTCCGAGAACTAGGGTGTAATCTGAACCTGACGTTAAAAAAAAACCAGAAAGAAAAAAAAAATGGGGGGAAGGATAACATTCGCGGACATTTCTGTTCATGCTACTACCCTTGCAATTCTCTTCTATAACCATATTTCCTAAGTAAAATGCAACAAGATATGCTCAACTCAATTTTACTGATTTGACAAGAAAGAGAACATGATGTACTTCTAATAACAATGAAGTGAATAAACTAACAGGGCAGAAAAACCCACAAGGAAATTTTACAAAGAGCCCTTTTTCAATTATTTTTGGTGTTGACAAAAACCAAAGGCAGCAAAGTCAAGGGACAAGTAAACATACAGGAATTAACAAGTCAGATTGTCCTGAACGGCTAAACCCCTATCATCTAGAACGCTTGGGGAGAAAAAGTATTCCACAAATGAAGACAAGTGGACAAACATAGCAACATACAGATAAGAGAACAACAATGTCACAATATGACTTGTGGACCAATATTGAGTCTACACTCAGTATTGATTTTATAGAACCGCCAAAGAGAACATCAACCAGCAAAAGATCAGAAAATACAAATTAGCCAAATCATATATTCAAAAAAAAAAAAAAGAAAGAGAACACCAGGAGAAGTGCTGGAACTTGCCGTAATTGATCCATGAACTTTATCAAGTTCCTTAGCTACAGAATTACTGGCATCATTTAAGCTGCGCTTTGTGGCAAACATAAAATCAGGAAGCTTCCAACCCTAACAATGTTCAAAAATATGTTATCATGAGTAAGCAAACATTAAGACCAGTAATATGATGTGACCAAGATAAAGAAAAACCAAAGGGGAAAAACAGGAGCAGTCAGAACATAAGTCACAATGTCAAATATAAGGATTGTGCATCTCTTCTGCAAGCTTATGGAAGATGTCATACATCAGCCACATTACACTCTGGAAAGTTAAAAGAGTGAGATACGTGCATACAGTACATCACAACAAATAAGCTTGACGACAATGTCCCAAAAAACATAAGTTGGCCACAGAAAGAATGTCAACAGCTGTTGGATAGACTTGGCACCTATAGTCATTTGCACTTCTTTTTATTGTGAAGTAGCAAATGCTTGGCGCACTTCGATTTAAGGGTCGATTGGAAATAGCCTCTTTGTGTTATTGCAATGCAGGGGTAAGGTTGAGCACGCCCGAAAAATATCTTCAGAAGGCCAGTAATGCTAATGCAACTACCATAGGGTTTTTTTTGGGGTGGGGTGGGGGGGGG
>CAAKMY010061855.1:0-10099 GCA_901111285.1 Corrigiola litoralis
AAAACTTCACAACCCGGGCAACGCCCGGCACCCATACTAGTATGTAATAAAAGCAAAGCTTTAAATTAGCGGGAAGGTAGCGTACTAATTCTATCTTCCTTTCCGCTACTAAAAAGGCTGAGAGTGCGTGCTACAATAGGTAACAGATCCATCCTTTCTTAGTTGAGCAAAATCAAGGAACTTCCTGTTAAACTTCCTCAATGCTTGTGGACTTGTGGTTTTTGCTGCAACAGGTTTCTCAGGCTCAGGTGTATAATGTGTGTGTCCATTTAATCTCAACATACGAGCAAGGAACTACATCTTCGCCAGGGATTTCAAGATAGATATGTGACGGAGAAATCATATCGTACCCCCAATGAGACCAGTCTTAACCCCCACTGTGACAAAAATGTGCTCCGCCGTCAATTAATACCAAGGGGTGGCTCACACTTCGGGATGTGACATACGATTACTTTATCAATGATTAAGCCATCTAAAAGAGTACATGCGCAACTGTCTTGTTGCAAGGCTGCGATCAGAAAATGTGGGGCAATCTTAAGCTGATTGTTCGAAAAATATAGACAAACAGATTACTAATTGCACGATCTCTTGTCAATGCACCATTCTTTTATTAAACTGGTCAACTGGTCATCAACTCATCAATAGGTGAAAAAGTAAATGGAGAACAAAAATCAAAAGATTATTCTCCAGTTTTCAATTGAAGTTATGTGATTAATGTCTACCTAAAGGCTAACACTGTTTATAATTACTACAAAATTGAGGCTTGTGCTGTGACTTCCAGAAGGGTATAAGCTTAAGGAAGCTGGTACAACAAAGTAATGCTATGCTTCAGTTTGGTCAGCTGCGCCAAAACATGGTGTTCGAACTGCAGCTGCCAGCCTGCTATCCCTTTCCTTTTTACAGACTGTCCTGAACCCTTTAGCTGCAATATCATACATTGAGGAATTCTTAGCTCATGGCATAAAAAAACACACTTCAAACCGTGATAAATGCCATAGGCAGTTGCTGCCATTGTATTGCATGGGCATATGAGCTGCGATCATCCTACCGTCGAGAAAACCAAAGCAACCCAAGTTCAGACAATCTAAGTTTGACATTCTGTCTTGAGTACGGAGTGTTGTTCTGGACAAAAATTGGACACATTTAGACTCAGACCCAATGAATCCATCATCTTAACGATCTCCATTCCGTGATGCTTTCCATTTCCTACTCTAAATCTGTGAACAATTTCTATTAGATCTACAAGACTACAACCAGGCACTTTCCCAGCCATTCTTTTCTTCATCAAATCCTTCACCTCAGCAGCATCCTCCCATCTACCAGCAGCAGCATATATATTAAAGAGTAGTGCATAGCACATTGTATTTTGTGGTTCTAATTCAATCAAAGCTTTGGCAACTTGTGCTGCTAGAGATGAATCACCTTGGAATCGGCAGGAGCCAAGCAGACTTGCCCACACCAAGGATTCAGATGACATATCAACAACAACATCACTGACTTTCCTAATAGTTTCCAATGCTTCTTGCACAAGGCCGTTGCTGACGAGCAGATTAGCCATGCACCAATAATGTGCGAAATTGGGTTTCAGACCAAACATATCAACCATTTGACGAAAATGGATTCTTCCATCTTCCAGTAGCTTTGCACGTGTACAGGCACATAGAACACCAATGTAGGTAATTTCATCAGGTAGAACTTGTCGCCTTCCCCCTCTGCGCACATCCCCACAAACTCCGATTTCCCTATCTAATTTCCTCCAGGAAACCATGTCTTCGAATAAACGAAGACCTTCTCTTGGATCGCCATGAAGACAATGCCCTAGGATCATTGAATTCCAACAGACCAAACTCTTCTCCAGCAACCCATCAAAAATACAACGCGCCACCTCTACCTTTCGACATTTGCTATACATATCAATGAGGGAGGTCTTCACAATCAAGCTCAAATTCCACAACCTTCTAACCAAAAACCCATGTGCAGATGCTCCCTCTTTCAACCTAGCAGACCTTCCACAAGCAGCAATCACATTAACTATCGTCGTATCGTTCCCTAACACTCCACTCCTCACCATCTCCCTAAAAAGTTTCAACACGCACCCAGGATTCTTTCCTTCCAAATACCCAGTCATCATAACATTCCAAGAAACCACATTTCTCGAAGGCATTACATCAAACAAGTTATGAGCAGTCCTCAAATCACCCACTTTCACAAACCCATCAAGGATAGAATTCCAAGACACCAAATCTCTCTCAAGCATTTTCTCAAACACCTTCAATGCAACCTCAATCACCCCACAACAAGCATACATATGAATCAAACAATTCTCAATTTGCATCACACTATCAAACCCTTTTTTAATCACTTGTCCATGACACATTTCACCCATCCTAACACCACCCACTTTAGCACAGCAGCTAATCAATGGAGTAAAAGTATAAGAATTTGGATAAAACCCACCATTTTTCATCATCTCATAGTAAAAGATCACACCTTTATGAGGCAAATTACTATAAGAATAAGCCTTAATAACAGTATTAACACAAACTGTATCTGGGTAATTAAAACTATCAAAAACCCACAAAGTATACTGCAAAACTTCAACTTGTGATGACAATTTAAGCAACTTACTACCAAAAAAAGGGTTTTGTAAGAGACCAGAAGTGATTAAATGTGCATGGATTTGATAAAGGTGGGATCTTTGCAAAGATTGGTGATTAAAGTAGCTTAAAATTTGATGGGAAAGTGAGTGATTAGGAGACAATGAAGAGTAATGTGGAAATGTGGGGGTATAGAGAGAAAAAGGAGGGTTCTTTAGACAAGAAATGCATCGAATTAATGCTCTTGCCATTCATCTGAAACTGGGTTTTGATGGGGTTTTTGATTTGAATTGGTTTCCGCCATTAAAGTTCATGTCTTTTTCCTACTAATCATGAGAAAAAATGGAGGCGTAGAAAATAGTTTTGTTTTGTTTTGTGATTTTATAGTGTGTAATGGTACGGTGTCGTTTGGCGTAGAAAATAGAGTAGACTATACGTAAATTATGTTGTGCTTCCGTAATATGCATTATATTTTGTAAATATGAATTATATGGTAGGCGAATATATATATTATAATATGCGTGAATATGCACCTACGCAAGACAATATACAATTAGACGGAGTTATATATTTTTTTTTTTGAAGGGAATTAGACGGAGTTATATTGTGCCAATAAAGATGATATATTTATGTTTGGACTTGTGCGAAGCTTAAGTTGATTTGGGGAGCTCGTTTGGTTTTTGGCATAAATATAAGACTTTGTGTTTAGGTTGAAATTTTATATTTTAAGAAAGAAAAACAAGAAATGGTGAGAGTGAGTAGAGCGGTGTTAAGAAGTGCAGGAGAAGGGATCAGTAAGACACTCTCTGAGATTCTGGTCTGCCCTTTAACCAAACAGCCCCTAAGGTTTATCTCTTTCTCTATCTTAACATGTAGAACTACTTGATTTGTATGGCAAATGATGCACATGAAAGGGTACTACTCATTGCATTCATTTGATGTTGGAAAAGTGAATTTGTTATCTTCTGTGTTTGGGGCAGGTACTGTGAGAAGACAGGGTCGTTGATCAGTGATGACATTGGGGTCTCTTTTCCGGTTAGTTTTATGAAACTCAAACTCTCTCGTTTGTGGATAACGTTTGGTAGAATATGTCGCCATAGGTGATCAGAAGCTCATTTTGCTTCTGGTCCTTATTCTCTCCCCTTTGACTTGGAAAGCTTTAATTAGTTAGGAGTAAGGTTGCGCATATACATCTCTGACTTCGCTAGGAGTAAGGTGGCACACATTTGGACGTCCAGTGGAAAATGAATATACTGTATATCTTTAATTAGCCAGGTGTAGCCGGAGTATACTATATATTGTTGGGTGCACACTGGACAATTAGACAGAAAGAATACAAATTCTTAGAAAAGACGTCTAGGCGTCTACTATTATTGAGATTGTTTTTAGTACTGTATGTAAATTGTGTTTGCCAGAAACCAAAGCGTTTCCTTCGTATGCTGATCAACCAAGACCATGTTCTTCCACTAACAGTGGTCAGTCATAGTAGCCCCAAATTAGTGGAAGTAGAAAAGAACTTAGTACTAAATATAAGCCTGTCTCAAGGGCCTGCAACCTTAAAGGTACCCACATTGTTCGATAACTTGACATAGGTACGGTACTTAGACACTACAATTTAGGCAAAAACTTGCTAAATTTCTGAAGCTCACTGAGTCCAACACTTGCCTCTACCAGGTACCTGTACAGCTGTTCTCTAGTTTGCCCTCTTAGGCTGCAGCAAGGTAGCAAATAGATTTTCTAGAACAGATATATTGAGTGAACTTTCTTCTCTTTAGTTTTCCCGACCGCGAACAGTTTCCTGGAAACATGATTGAGAGTCCTGCAAATCGTCATATTGCACTCAATACCCTAAGACACAGGGGGAGATGAAGAAGATTGAACATTGTCCGTCATCTCTCAGCTTCTCATCGATGATGTCAATTTCTATGGCAACATTCTCTTGGTCAATCTCTGCATTTGGAAGATGAGAATGCTTTTTTCTTCTTATCAGTCGCTAGTTGTTCCCTTGTGTAGAACAAGAGTCACATCTCAGTCGGTATAATATATTTCCCCCCCCCACACACACACACAAAAAAGAATAAATAACTCATGCAACTGCGTTGAACCTGTGATGTAGCTTTGTAGAGTCAAGTCATCTGGTTGAACCTGTGAAGCAGAACCAATAACTGAGATGCCCGCAACTTCAAGGCCTTACTCCTTTAGGCAGTATTCATGTTTTACCAATTCAGAAATATTTATGAGATACTTGGGTCATGCTTAACCAAGCGTAACCAAATATTGGTGTCATGATATAGCTACAAGCGGCATTTTATCCCCGACTTCTCTACCTTATGGTCACCCTATTGCCTGTCATTGCTAAAAAATTGTTCTGCTTTACTTTGTGAATGCTGTAGTGTAATTAAGAATCGCACTTGACCAATCAGCATGAGCTCAGACATTTTCCACCTTATAAGGGCACTGTCACGCATAACTTATTGTTTATATTGTAGATTGTGAATGGGATACCTCACTTGGTGCCAAAGGACGGGAAGATACTTGAAGGTGATGAATTATCCGATTCAGATGCAACAACCAATTCATCTGTCACAAAGGAGGAGACAAAATGAAAAGGATCTGGTAGTGGGAAAAGTAGGATTCAGCTGTATGCTATCTTTATGGCAAATCATAACTTATGCTACAATCATTTGGTGGTGGGAATTCCCTCAAACTCTGTTTAGCATGGGTTTCTATACTGCTACTAGCATCATGTACTCTCTGTCCCTCTTTGGATCTACTGAATAAAATATTTTCTGACACCATTTTTTATAAACGTAATTTTAAGCATAACTGTTGTACAATCAACCTTTAGTAACAATCACGTCTTTGTTAGTTTCTGTGTTAAACTATATAGCATGGGTAGATACAGGGTTAACAGAAGATGTTGCGCCTGAACTCTCATTCCGTTTCTCAGTGGCATGGTTGGAATGCTTGTTAGCTTTGATTGTTGGCCAATGTTGTCAGATACTTATCTTGTGAGTGATCTATCTAGTCTTGTGCTGTGCTTACAAACATATATCATAGTTACATGTGAAGTTTAGCTTTGAGCTTGTGTGATTGTATGATTCAGTTCATTGAGTTATGATGTCTGGAAATTAGGTACACAGACTACCCTGCCTCAAATCCTTATACACCCTACATATCGCATTTTATCTGCAATTATCTTTTAATTGCTGATGTAGCTGAAGCTTCTTGAAGGACTGTTTGCCAGTTGCCACAATCCTTATCTTGGAGGGAAGGGTAACTTAAGTTCAGGGTTGAAAGCAGAAAGCTAATACAAAACTGAGGGCACAGATATGTGGTTTCGTTCGTGGTATGATCACTGATGCCTGATGGTTAGGGAAGATCTATTTATGTAGCTGACTCTAACTACTTGTTTTATAGTTAAAAGTCTATTTATATTGTCTAGAACAACCAAAAGAAGTTTTAGATTTCTACTTGGAGAGGTCTTGAGAGTCTGAAACTTTACTTCATGCTGCTTTGTGTGTATATGTATGTGGAGTAACCAAGATAAACTTTGCTCATTGACCATAGATGGAGTTACCCTTTTTTAATGGTAGCCAAGTGTAATCATGCCAATCTACATTTTTATCCTTCTATTATACAAAAAACTGTTGGGAATGAGAAATAAATGCTGAAATTAATTTCAAGCATTCTAACCGACTTGGAGACTGAATGAGTTGTTTCTGAACCTTATCCTTATCTCGTTATAAATTAATTTCAAGTAACTGGTTTGCATTGCTTGTGATAATGCAAACTATATAAAAGTGATGTATGACTGTTGGAGAGAAAACCTGGCAATGGCATTCTATCACTCAGAGAGAATTTTGTCTGCAGTTCATGCACTTTTTGATTCATTCTCTGGGTAACTTGATGTCTTGATCAACATATGCACTTCTGCAGCCTTCAGCAAAAATTCTCAATTTGTAACAAGTGAAGCTATACACTCTACTTAGAATCAACTGTTGCAGGCTCTTGAGCCATAATCAGGTAAGATTTCTGAGTTTCTTATCGTCTTCTATCTTCGACTATTTTAAGGAATTTGACAACGCATTGGGAATGCCTGTGACTTTTATGAAGCAAAACTGATCAATTCGGGTTATGGGTTATGAGGCTCTTGCATATATATGCTAGTACTAGAATATTAACATGTATAGTCTCAAAGACTAAAACTCTTAACCGTGCAACTCAAGATCACTGTGACTTCCCTTGTGTCCTGCTTACTAGGATTTAAGGAGAACATGGCTATGTACATAGTCTACTGGTTGTCTATGTAAAGAAAAAAAAAAGAAAAAGAAATAAAAGAGGTGTCAGTGCCGGAAAGAACCCGGGTCTCCTGGGTGAAAGCCAGATATCCTAACGACCTAACTGCTGGACGACAATGGCTATTGATTATTATATGTTTATATTGCTATATAAATTTAAAAAAATTATATAGAATCGATTTTTTAATTCATTTAGGGGAAAAAGATCATTGCGGGAACCGAACCTGCTGGGCTCTCCTACGTAAAAGCCAGATAACCGTTGGACGACAATAGCTTTGTTTATTTCTTGCTTATTTTGCTTATGAATTCAAAGATCAATTAGGATTATAGGAAAATCTAGTGGCTTATTAGGAATCAAATAAAACTGGTGGTTAACTGCTTCTATCACTATTTCACTAGTTATCAGAATTGATCGACCCACCTACCAATTTTACCTTCAGACTCTAGCAAAGTTTGCTCTAAGATTATTAACTGGCGAACCTGAATAGAGAGTAGGAAGTCATCTTGACCTAACATTTAAGATGAAGAAAACGGGGGATTGTTTCTTGTATGTTTAGGCCCTTTTTTTTTAAATTTATTTATTGAAGTTTTCATTGATTAAAAGAGGGATAAGCACTCAAATCTATGCATATATCGCATCATTGTAGAAACTCCCCCCCCCCCCCCCCCCCCCCAACCTTCTAGGAAGGGTTGACGAGAGCCTATGCAATCATGTGCGATTTTAAAAACGCCAGTTCAACGCTCCGATGAAAGGCAGGACGACAAACTCCAAATATGATGCATTCCACAAGGAAACCCAATATACAACTTATGAGTTTGAAGCCTTTTATTTATTTTTTTTTATACATGACCTCATACCTAATTAAAATCTATCAGCCTTAAAAGATTCTTGTTTTGATGCTTGACCATTAGTTGGTACGTAAATACAAATGAAAAGTAGCTCTTTAATCTGTTTAGGTACAACCATTATGTGCTTGACACTCCAACCTTACAAACCCTTGCAAACCAAGCAATAAGCCTCGGCAAGTTGCATGCAGTTCACATAAAGTTGAGATGTTCCACGGAACAAAGAATATCTTCTACTAATAGTAGTGTCTAGTACTGTTAACCTTACACTAAAAAAGATAGTTATGCAGAACATTGTATGCTTGATCTTCAACTTCATCAGCCGAAGAAGGCTAGAGCAAGCGACGAAGGGCCATGGTGTCGGTGGGAATGGTCACTCCGAGGATGATGTATGCTGCGTGTGTTTGTCTAGACTAATCAAGGACAAGGAAGAGATCAAGGTTCTTCCTTGCCTCCACCACTTCCACTCAGCATGTGTTGAACGGTGGTTCAGTGCACCCAGAAAAACGTGCCCGATGTGCCGGTATTTGGTGGAAGATGAGAAGGTGTGCAAGGAGGAGGAAGAGTTCACTGAGGAAATGGTGATATGGTACTCTTCTTCATTCCATGTAGCTGGATTCATGCCTTTCTAGTTTCTAGGACGTTTTGTCAAAAAAAAAAAAAACAACATATATTTCAGCACCCTGTTGCTACTCTTTTATTTCAATGAACTTTCTGCAATGAATTATCAGATTGAGAATTGTGCAACATGATTCCAATTTCCGCTTAGACATCCTTTGAACAAAAGTCATGGGCCAACCAAATTCTTCTTTGTATCTCTTTAACTCCAGACAAAACATTAGACATAAAGAGAAAAAATTATTATTCTGTTACCACGAAGAAAACCCCGTCTCTTGCTTGGAAGCACTACGGAGTACTCCGTCTAATGGAAATAGTGATCGTTATTGTTATTCTTGACTACTGTCCATCGCCAGAATAAGTCAAATACGGAGTAAAATTTGTGTATACATTAATTTCATGCAAGTATCTAACAAAATGACATAAATCTGTTATCGGGATGGTGATGAGAAATTCTTTATTACCATCATGTGGTAAAGCTAGGTAATTAAAAAGTTACAAAATGTCCATAAGGTCTTGGCCTTATGGTAATTGGTAAAGACCGAGTTACAATGAACATTATGTCGCGAATTGGCTCTTCCCTCCTCTTTCCTCTACGTAAAGGTTGTACTATCCTTTACGGCTCATATGGACAAATAATAACAAAAGTTGTCAAAATATCACACGATTATTAACAATTACCAACAGAGAAGCAAATCTTCTTTGTTACATGACACACTTCGTAGCAAAACTCATTCTGATGCCTCATTCTATTAACTCATACTCCGATACATGTTTGTACATCATACCGCAGTACGTGTATAACAACAAACTCTTCTTGAATCTGAAAAATGCAAATTTACTCAATCTAGAACAATCAGAGTTCCAGCAGAGTTTAATTGTTGTAATTGTCCTCTTGATTTTTTTTATTTTTTATTTTTTTGGTATGAAATATGTGTACAAAGTCATTGATAAAAGTCACACTCCTAATCTTATAGTTGAGGTAAGAGAGCTCTAGTTACTTGAGCTAGTTCTTTTCTCAAATGGGCCTATTGATTTGAGAATTTTTAAGTTGGAAGTTAAATCACTAATTAAGTACTCCATTCGGGAACGAACTCGAAAGGGCCAAAATCGTTAGGCAATAACAACCAATCCGGTTGGTCAAGGTAGTGGTTTCATATTTCTAGAGTAGGGTCTACTGCTCGTTGTTAACAACATCATTCACACCTGTAAATATCCGTAAAGGAGTACGAATAATTTAGAATTTAGAATGAGTGAAAAAAGGTGTGGTCCGTGGGTAAAAACGTTCCATTGCCGGGAATCGAACCCGGGTCTCCTGGGTGAAAGCCAGATATCCTAACCGCTGGACGACAATGGATTTTTGAGCAGAGTCCTTTGTAATTGATACAAATTCGTAATGAGAGCTGCACCCTTTAGGATGTGGGTACATATTCCCGTTGTCAGCTGATCGAATCAAAACATATGTTGCCACATCATGCAAAATCTTGAATGTGAGAATCCACATATGAATTGAACACTCTCACGATAGTTCTAATCTGGAGCTGACTAGGTGAGGGAACTAGGGATGTCAGTGGAGCAGGTACAAGTGGATACCGCACCGCACCCGCCCCAACTAAAATGGGTATGGGTAACACTTTAGTAGGGATGGGGCGGGTATGGGTGTAGAATGTTGTACCCGCTATGGGTCGTGGGGCGGGTATGGTTTTTATACCATACCGCCCCAAACCCGCCCTCCCC
>CAAKMY010061855.1:10157-72171 GCA_901111285.1 Corrigiola litoralis
TTTAATATTTTCTTAATTATGATTTATAAGCTTGTAATTTTGCAGTTACTATATACTTTAAGTTTACCAAATTAAAAAAAAATACTCCCTCCTTTCAAGACCAAGCTTCCTATTGCTTTAATGCACAATTTTTAAGAAATCAAATAAACAATATTAAAGATATGATAGTGGGATACCAATCAAGTTGTTTTTTATTGTAATGTGAGGGGAAAAGGATGGTAGTGGTAGGGTCCTCATTCCACTCACTAGATTTTTTTTATTGTAAAGTAAGGTGAGATATTACCATAAAGGAAAATAGGAAGGTTGGTCTTGAATGACCTAAAAAGAAAAGTGAGAAGTTGGTCTTGAAAGGAGGGAGTATTAGCTAACCAAAAGGTATAATTCGGATAGGTTTCATATGCATGGGTGGTTACTACCGGGTGGGGCGGGTGGTGGGGCGGGTACGGTTTTTATTTTTTAACCGCCGGAGTGGGTATGGGTATGGATATGGGTATAAAATAAGTTGATGGGTATGGGTATGGGTATAGATATGAGTAGGCCTATATCCATTACTGCCCCGCCCCATTGACATCCCTAGAGGAAACCCTTTTTGGAAGATATCTTCCTTTCCAAAATGTGATCTGGTTGAGTCCAGCATATCTATAGCCTATTACCACTAGGCCACTACACAGTTTTTTTTGGTACAAAAGAGAGGCAAAGCTCCAAAACTAAGTACAAACTAAACGAGGACGAGAGACTCCACTAATATCCTCATTGAGGATTTTAGCGAGCTCAAGGGGAGGGGTAGTGACTATTGTAAAACTTCGATCTTGATTCACTCCTTGATTTGCTAACCACTCTGCCGCCGTATTTGCTTCTCGATACACATGATGTACCTCGACAGGCCACTACACATAGTAAACAAACACAAAATGTATTCTGGCAAACTTGTTTTTCGAAAAGATTTAATTATATGCTGTTGTATACGTCAATAGTAGTAGCTGGTCAAATGATTAAAAGGTCAGAAGATTATATAACACTAAGACACTTGAAGAAGGATTTACCATAAACCCCAAAGCAATTTGCGCTTTTGGTCCTCTCATCACTAGACCTTCCTACTACAGTACAACAATCTACACTACTACTGCACCACCCCACCAATACATCAGCAGCAAAAAAACAATTCTTTGATGCGTCTTTTTCCCTTACTCGTCCTCTATTTAACTCTCTCAGAATGGAGCGGTTGATGTTCGATGGAGGCCGTGCTTTTTTGGAAGCTGCGTTGGCGGTGCTTCAAGTAACTGCACATATGTCAACCAATCATCATCGAACATTCTAAGATTAAAAAACATACAGTACATTTTATAATTTGGATATACATTAGTCATGGAATATCAATGATTGGGCCTCAACCATCAACTTAAGCTTTTGATTAAGTTGGTCCTCTAACATGGTATCAGAGTAAGATGAACCAAGAGGTCTTGAGTTCAAATCCTGGGAACCCCTTCTCCCGAAAAGTGGAAGTGGAATATTTCAGCACAAGGTATGTGGAGGGCATGTGCATCATCCATTCTTCAAGCCCAAAGGGCATTCGGATGAGGGGGCGTAATAGAATATAACCAACAATTGGGCCTCAACCATCATATTAAGCTTTTGGTTGAGTTGATCGTCTAACAATTAGGGCAATATGAAGTGGCCCATCCATGTCACTTATTGGTCGAAAAAGAGGACCCTATTTACAGAAAGATTCATTGAGTAGTTCTCTCTTTTGACCAAGTGTTTATGCAGCAAAAATAAGCTTTTGGATTATTATTCTTAAAAGAAGAAAAGAGGTACACATGAGGAAAGGGCAATCTGAATGCATGGGTCTCATTTAGTAAACCTTATCTTCCATAGCTCCTCCGAACAATCTTACAGGCTAATGTAGCTAACATTGGCATTTCTTATACGACTATATATTAAAATAAAACATGGACTCTACAAATTTGTTTCTACTATAAATTACTAGAGTTTAATCTAAGTTCTAATCAAATAATGTTCACTTTTGTGATATTGATTCTCAAAAGTGACATCATAACTTTGAATTGACTACTTTCATCTAAATCATTATATTAATGCTGGAAATCAAATCCTAAAAAGCTCAAAATGATGCTAAACGAACCCTAACAAATAAAAGGTTATCTCCTTTTGGAATCTATTAGAACAGAATGTATTGTGGACCTCCAACGTCATTGTCCATTAAACATATAGTCCGACGAAAATGTCACATGAGCATCTGATTTTTCAGGATTGGTGTCTTAATGTGGTAAGATCAAATAGAAAAATGAGCACTTGATAAGCAACATAAAGCCTGCTGGCAAGTTGGAGTTTCACTTTGAATATTACCTGTTGTTGTTGTTTCCTTAGCCTCGCATTCTCTTCCACCAAATGGGCAACTTCGAGCTCCAGCTCCGTTATATAAGCCTATGACAATAAAAACAAAAAATGCTGCATAATAATGGATCTTCGTACAAGGCGAATTGTTAAACAAAACAATATTACTAATATTAATTCCTAGACAGTCACACGTTTTACATATTGTACATCTATATGAACAAGCTAGTTATCATTCAAACACCAAATCGAGAATTATAAGCTATTTTAGGAAAAGATGTTCTCAAAGTGGCATGGACACGGTTTGTTAGGGCTTTTCATTGTTATTCCTTTTCAAGAGAATCACCGGTCATAATCCCTATGGCATAAATGTCATGTTACACATTGTTAGCAAAAGTAGCTAGCTAGGCACGGGACATATAGTAGAAGAAAGTTTATCTTATAGTAAAGTAAATGGATGATATAGAATAATAAGAACCTGCTTTCTAGCTCTAGAACGAGCAGCAGATTCCCTATTCTTGATCATACGCTTGTGTCTCCTATCAACATTCGTATTCTCTGCATTCTTCTCTGCATTCTCGGACACTCTCTTCTTGGCCACACCACCACCACTGCCAAAAGAAGTTAACGCAGAGGAAGTAGCAAGAGCATCAAAGCCACCCAAGGGAGAAAAGCTAGGAACAATATTATGATGATTGTTGCCTTGCATTTGATACTGCTGAGGCTCGAACAGCTGAAACTCATTAGGTCTTGAGCTGTTGAGCCTAAGAACAGTAGCTGGTACCGGTGTTGGAGGAGGAGGATGGTGGGGGTGATGGTAGATAGCCGGTAGTGGCGGCACTGCTCTAGTTTGTGGGTTGGTGTTGTCTCGGCCATTACTAAGGAAGTCTTGGAGGATCATACCCCTAAAGTTTGAGCTAGGTGTAGGGTGGTGAATTATGTGACTGTTGTTGTAGTGGTTGTTGTGTGGAAGTGGAGTGTTTGGAAGGGAGGTTATGGTGATGTCTTTCCATACTTCTTCCATGGTTTTGGTGTTGTTAGGAAGGTGAGAAAATGGTGAAGAAGAAGATGATGAAGAGGATGATGAGGAGGAAGAGATTATTCCGGAGTCATTAGATGCTGTTGTTGATGGAAACATTTGAAAGGACA
This sequence comes from Corrigiola litoralis, assembly GCA_901111285.1. NCBI lineage: Eukaryota > Viridiplantae > Streptophyta > Magnoliopsida > Caryophyllales > Caryophyllaceae > Corrigiola > Corrigiola litoralis. The sequence goes on from CAAKMY010061855.1 coordinate 13,659, forward strand.
AGACAATGAGAGCAAGGAAGGATGGTTTGATTGAGAAAGGGCTTTTTTCCTTTTCAATATACTATGAGCGTTTTGCAGAGTGAACAGAGGGAGTAAGAAATAGAGTGAACTGATAACAGTCAAGTGTTGGAGGAAGTTGTTAAGACTTAAGCCAAGGCAGTGTTACTGTACGTCTGTACGTACTATCAAGCTATGGTATTTTGTCATTATCTCCATTTCTTAACTCACATGACCAACACGTGAGGCCAGGGTTAAGGAAAAGGTTTTGCACTTTGGAACTTGGAAGCCAAGCATGGGGAGTACGGGAGTAGAGTAGTCGAGACTCGAGAGGAGTAGAGTACTATAGATATTTGGAATATATACTCTGTAAGGCATTAAACATACATTAAAGTGTCTTTTAATACTTTTCAATGACAAGTATATTACTATCAGAATAACATAGTTCCAATCAACATTAACATAATTGAATAGTAATTTTATATCGAGGCATCAGAAGTAAATAGAACACATTCAACATTAGAATCATTTGAAAGAGTAAGAGTGTGATAGACCTTTTCAACGGTGCATAAGCCATAAATCGGTCGTTATTGATATTAAAGTAATATATAAATTCACAATCCAACGAATATCACAATACTTGTACTTGAAAAGAGAATAGTGTTCTTATAAGACATCCTAACATGTTGAGAAGTTAGATTGTTATAATTGGGCTTAGTTATACTCGTAATGTGGATGAGAAAGAATTTAATTTATAAGTTGATTTTCTAAATTTATGAAATAATCATTTTCTCCTCTTTGTGTGACGATAAGATGTGAATGACACATATAATATTATTGAATATAGAAATTTATTCATATTTTTTGTTGTATAGCTAGGTAGGAGTGTCGAGTGGTCTAGAACCGGACCAAATCGGAATAGTAATTTGGATAGGGAATTTTACAATTTCAAAGTCTGAAAGCTGGATCGATTAGGATATTGCTCAGTTCAAGTTGCGGTTTGTACCACTTTTTTGATAGTTTTTTGCCCAAAAATTTGGATGAGCGAAAAAGTCAAACCGGATCATAGTTCTTAATTTCAAATAACGAAACCGAACCGATCAATCCCAATACCGGTCTAGACCACTTTTAATTGAACAACCCTACTGCTAGGTATATTTACGTACTGTTGTATAGTAAGATCATACCCATACAACTGATCATTCCTATAGCCATTATATGGAGTAGTAAATTTTTTAGACTCATACCAGTTTTAGATGATTTTACGATCTTAGGCCAATCGATACTCCATCCAGACTCGGGGGTGTTTGGCAACAACCAACAGTTAGTCAGCTAGTTCGATGAATATTTTGATTTTACTTCCTGACTGGTGACTTGGATTATTCCACCTTAAACATTGGAGTATCCCTTTGACCCTCCACTACTTGGCAAAGAATGTCACATGGGAACAGAGGTTACTAGCTTAGTAGCTTGCTATTTGTCTTAGCTCACCCTTAAGACAACAGAAGGCCAGTTCGTTCTCATACTTCCAATTTGTTGGAACAAAAGCTTATTAAGTCAAATGGAGAAATTAGTTTTTCGACTATCATAACTCAAGAGTGATCATTTTTTTTAGAGGTAAAAAATAACATAACAAGTTCTTGACTTCTTGCTAGTAATAACAAGAAGGAAATCATACTTTCTAGGCACATGTTCCATACAAACAGCTGAGCAAAGGAAGAGAAAATGGATGACCTTGGTCCGCTTATCTAGAGTCATGGCAACCAAGGCACAGAGAGAGGCAAGGCAAAACTGAAATGACTGATTTGTTGAGGAGAGATTGATCAGGTGTTGGGAAATGGAGAGAGCTTTGTTTCAGTGAAGTAGCCATTATGATTATGAGTTTTCTATCTATCAATTAGCATGCCGCCGCTCCTAACTCTAAGTCCTACCCCTTGCGTATCTCAGTTCCTGCTCTGCCCCCGTACATAGTAAAGACTAAAGAGTCTCAGAACCCCACTTGCTCAGTTTAACCAGTGCTTCCCCTAAACAAACAACTAAAGGGGAAGTCAGTTCGTAAATCTAAAGACTGTACTTCGTACTCCGTAGTAAATCTAAAGGGAAAACCGTGTCCCTTTGGTAATTCTTTACGACCCAAAAAAAGTGAAAAACAACTTCCATTAAAATTGTATTGTTAATTATCTCAATAAGTAAATTTTTGTATGTAATTTGCCACCAAATTCCATTTTCTATAGCTATAAAACCTACACCATTTGCATATACCCCCTTAAACCTCCTCTCCTCAATCGATATTCCTCCGTGACTCCACCCATCTTACTTTGTACTCACTAGAAATCCCACACAATGACAATCGAATTAGAATTTGGACATGGAACTGCAAGCATAAGCTCCTATATATAGATCGAGAATTGTAAGAAGATATCATGAAATCATTTGCAAAGTCGTAGTTGACGATATAAAGTAACATATATTTATTTTCTAGTAAAGCAGTCCATATCATGAGAGAACATACATGACTCATTTTCATGTTTTGATACAACCTGGAAATAGCAAAACATAATAAAGCGAGATAGTGGAGTATCGGATTTTCACACATACCCTCCACTTTAAGAGTAGACGAACTCCCTTCAAACTAGATCAGCTTAATTTTTCTACAAACCCAAGGTCAAATCAGAGATGTAAATGTCTTTATTGGTTCAGTATGACTTTGACCGTCCCTACCAAGACTTTACATACTCACATACTACCCAGCAATGTGAATGAATTTATTTTTTTATTTTTTTTTAAGAGGGTTGAATTTAGACAACCAGATAAAATCATGAAAATGATTAATTTCGCCTTATAAAAGGAGATAATATGAAAAATGCTTAGTGATATTGGAAATAAAATTTTGTCTTTCATATAACTTGTCATTTGTCAATCACTATTATGGATTCTCAATAGAGCTTTTTTTTTTTTTTTAAAGCATTCTCAATAGAGCATTACTAGACAACAAAAGAATTCAAACTCCAAATTGAGAGCTCCGTACAAAAACGTGCACACAAAGAATGCCAACTTTGTTCAGGGGACATATATATGCTTCGTTTTGTCACTTTTACGATTCACTTTTTCTTTTATTGGACAAACCGGTTCCTCCTCTTTCTCCCTGAGCAATCATTTCCTTTCTCTTGACAAAAAATTATGGCCATGAGTGACTCATGAGTCATGACCATTCCCTAGATTATCTCCCTAGACTTAGGTTAGGTGAGTAGTATTTCCTATAAGAGAGCTACAACGTACTTCACATTTGTCTATACACTTATGAATATGAAACCTAGGATTACCAGGACGTCAAATTATAACAAAATAAGTTCTACAACTATGTATTGGATGAATATTAAAGCTCGTGAAAAAGAAAGTTCAGCAATGCATGAATTCCAGTTCAAATTTTGGATAATGTATCAGTTGATTCTATTAAGAGGAGTTGGTTTACTTGCTAATAGACCTAAAGTGATCAAATTTGATTGAAACTTCTCCCTATGATCAAAACCTTGTACAGAGCATTTGGGATTGATCAGTTACCACACTTGCCAATACAACTGAATTTGGGTGACGATACTTATACTCTCGAGTACAGATTTCACACTATTTTATGTGAGTCATATTTATCGATACTCCTCTTAAAGGAAGGAATATCAAAATCAACTTAAGGATCGTAAACATCCGCTCATATATAGAATTCTTATCGTATATTATTGTATAAAGCATGCACGTATTGGTGATCAGATGTGCTTAATTCTTAGCCCCCTCTCACACCACGAAACAACAACAATACCGTTACCCCAGTATCACACACCCCCACAACAACAACAATTCTATTACCTACTGCTCATAGAGGCCCCCCGCAACAAGCGAGTATGAGGAATCAGATGGAAAACGGATCTTTTATGTACAAAGCATTGTAGCTAAAGTGGATCGTGACTTTGTGAAGGATGCTCATCAATTAGCGGTTACTACAAGAGCTGCCTGCTCAGGAAGACTTTCCTATCATTAGTGTAGATTTCTTGTTTAGTTTTACTGCTTTATTTTAACCAATGTCCAAAAAAAAAAAAAAACATTGAGGTTGTTTCCAAATTGACTCAAACATAGAACATGATCAAGTCAACCATCTTTGATCAATTTCATGGAAGTGAATCGAAAAGGATTTTGTGAGTCATTTTGATTTAGTCCATTTAATCCCAAGGCCAAAGAGAACAACATATATTTGGCTCCATTAGAAATGAACGTACATTCCCCCTCCCACAACCCGCCAAATGGAAAAAGAAAGAAGCGCACCAAATAAAATGATCCTGACACTTCCTTTACAGTCCACCCGTAGGTCTCCCAACAAGGTATAAAAGGTACTTCGCCAAAAACAAACACAAGGAGAGAAGTAGAGAACTCTAGTATTTAATACTCCGTAGTTTATGGGACTGTATACATTGATAAGGTCCAGAAATATTTTGCCAAGTAGTTCAGCCTTTGAAAAGCATTTCCCAATTGAAGGGGGCCAAACAGTCGATCGCTTTATTAACACCACACGGTCCATACCTCACTAACTCACTACTTCACTAGTCACTGCTTAGGTTTTCAAAAGTTAAGAGTCACAACACTCCCATTTTTGTCTTAGAATGCAGTGAATGATACTATATGCAACTATGCAAGCAATTGGCCAAGATATGGTGAAAGGAACTATAAATGCCCACTACACCACGGGGAAAAAAGGGAAAGATTATGTGTTTTTAGTGTAAGTAAACAAAGGCAAAAAAGGATGGTCAAGAGAAGAGAGAGAACCAAAGATAGTACTTCCTATGAAGTGAGTGGACAGTTACTGGCTGCTCTACAACTCTGTAATCTATATCACACACTGATACACCCCAAATAAAGAGCATCGTATTTGCTGTTCCCAAAGGAGAAAGGACTTAGGAAAAATGAAATAAATTTTGTCAGATTATGATTCTTTCTTCTCTTAGATAGGACACCTTCAGAAACCAGTCTATAATCTGTTGGTTATAACTTATAAAGTGGTAAGCAGCTGGTTAATGAGGTTCCATAGGTGCACCAATTTACACAGATACTAGCAAATTGGTAGGGTCTCTTCAATGGTGGAGTACTAGAGTTAATGAATTATAAAAAAAATATGGTCAAACTAAAGTCTACTTACAAAGTTACAAGGAAGTTTTTACTACATGGCCAACATTTTGTGATGCTCGTTGAAATATCAATCTATATAATGTAGAGTATGTAATTTTTTGTTCTGTTTGGCAATTGGCCGTGGCCCGTGGGCTATGGCTTTAGGCTAGAATCGTTGGCTTGTTCGACCAGCTTGAATAATTAGCTGTTTTTTTTTTATTTTTTTGAAGCAAAATGTTTAGCAGTTTTGATTGGCTAGAATCAGAATTATATGGTAAAATTAGCTGAAATTATTTGGCTCATTAATTGTAAAATGAACCCAGAAACCAAAAGCTACAGCAAAAAGCTGATTCAAGCAGCTTATTATAAACCACCTTAAAAGTTGGCATTTAAACCAAATAAAAAACCATTTATCAAACACTTCTTTTGGCTTGTTTGAGCAATAAAAAAGTCAAAACCAATAAAAAAGTCATCTAAAAACCAATTACCAAACATAGACATTTGTTTATTGTTCCATCATTCTTATACTCCGTATGTACTAATTTGCTTCATGACAATGAGTACATAACCTAACAACATATCACAAGCCTTGTTAATAAGTTTGTATCATTTGCTTTATGACATTATAAAGATCATACTTTAATTGTTAATAACTCAAGATATATAAAAAATATAAATAAAGATTATAAAAGAGTATTTTAAATGCCAAGCTGACAGTTATACATTTTTGGTTTAATGTAATCTTATACTATGAGTTATTAACAGTCAAAATATCATAAAGTGAAAATCTACTAGAAAAGAGTGTGTGTTGTAGGCTTGTAGCTAATAGTGTTACTTGTTAAGTTGTTAATTGTGATGCTCAGCATGCCTTAGGCAATGCAGCGCCCGTATGTTTGATCACTTGATTTTTTTCATGTAAAAGTGCACAATTGGCTAGGTTACCACTTACCGGCATCTCTCTGCTAATGGCAAGATGAAATATAGGGGAATGCAAAAGGAGCAGTGTGTATGGCATTTGTTGGAATATAATAAAGGATATTTGCTATTTGGTATTAATACAAGCGTACCAATTTCAGGGAAAAAGGTTGTAAAACATCATAGACCAACGGACTAAAGGCCTTCTACTTTCACATTGAAATCGAACTGAATTAAACAAATTATAACTAAACTAACCATAATTCTTTATATTTTAGCAACCAGATGACTATCTCATACCAAACTTTCGAACTCTTAAGGAGCAACAGTCAACAGGGACAAGGCTTTTGGTAGAGGGAGAGCCATAATATCAAACATGACCCATGAAATTTTGAACTGTATATCTTGCAACTTTAACGTTGAAAATAGGCAAATCATACTCTCCAAATTACATTTTCTGACACTTTACCAATTGAATTTACAAATCTCTTTGCTAGGAAAGAATTAGTAAATCAAACTTGTGTAAAATCATCGCTTCAAACTCTCAATTACTGGCTTGTTTTAAAATTGTCTCTCTTCGCATAGTTAAATTCCTACTATTTTGTTTGCAAATTAATCCCAAATATTCTAATAATAGCAAATCATTTCCACTAGTTTTTCTAGATTTGCATTTAACAAATTGAATTTTTTTATGCCAATCTCAAAACCAAAATTCTAGTGAACACATTAAACCCTACTCGCTCTCCGATCTTAAGAGTCTCGATTGGCTCTCAGTGGCATGGTATTGTCAGTTTGCAATAATTGTCCCCTTTAGCTAGAGCAATATTGCATAAGGTTTGAGCTCGACTTTCAAATATCTTAGAAATGGTGCCAATTGTGCCGGGCAAGAGAAAGGATGAACAACAGCGCAAGAAATCAGAACTTAAGGCTCTGTTAAATTATTGGTGCTAAATGTTTCTACAAAGAATATTTCTCCTCTCTCTAAAAACAGTAGTTCTGTCAGGTGTTTATCGACAATTCTTGTGTGCATGAACTGTGCTCATCCGCTATTGAAGTAGCTTGCACCATGGTCAAAAGAGGTCGTCCCCCAAAAAATTACACCACCCTCTTCTACTCCTAACAACAATTCTAATGGCACTAATTTTTTAAAAAAAAATGGTAATAAACAGCAGGAAATATCTTTAACAGCTGGGATGTACGTCGGTTGATACACAAGGTCAAAAAGCAAAACACAAGGACACTGATCAAATATGGTCAAAAAGCAAAAACAGCTTCACATTAGGAGGCAGCAGATACATTCCAAAAAATTTGGATATGGGTGGTGGAATTAGCATACAAAGCAACAACCAGGGCGAGGCCAAGCCTACACATTGAGGGCAAAGGTTCATCCTGCAATCTGAATCAGATGGCAGAAAAGGTGGTGACTTGTGCAATATGCTATTCAAGTGTCAGCCCATGCAGGTAAGCAACATAGATTTACTACTACAAATCTACTCATCGATAATAAATAAACAAACACGTACAAACCAACATCCCAAAACAACGTTAATCATCACCATACGTTTAATATAATCCAAAAGAAACCTCATTCTAACCTAGAACACATCTCACCATGAGAGTGCTTGATTATGCAGTGTTAACCGCAGAGTATACAACTAGATATTAGACAGTATAATTATCAGAGCAGACTCCAAAACAAGTAGCAAACCTGCTAGGACGAGCAGTTTCAGACAAAAACTCACCTTCCCAGTCATCAACTACAATTTACAGGTTGCGACTGCAAGACGTTTCAGCTGCTCACAAAGTACCAAGGCCCCAAAGATTAAGATAAAAGAGGCTGAGGGGCAGCACGGGGATGTGGAAGCAAAATTCCCCAATTACTGAGGCACCATAACCAACGGAACAAGATGGCAAGACTGATACCACCAAAACAGCAGATAAAATTCTCCACAAACTCCTGCCACCAGTCAATAAACTAAAACGAAAAGCATTTTTTTTTTTTTTTGAATAGTTCTTTGACAGTATGTTTTCGGTTGTATCTCTCAAATTTCCTTTTTTTTTTTAATTTTAATTTTTTTTAATTTTTTTGGTATTTTATGATTTTCTATCTGCCTAGTGAGATATCGTCAGTCATTCCGCCATACTATGATCCTGAATGAACATATAATACTCACCAAGGTTGTTCACTGTTCCTATTTTCAATGTGTTCTCGGATCGGGGATGTAGTCAGCATGGCTCTCTCAATAGTGGCTGGATCTAGGTGATCAACACCCACATGAAGATGCCTCATCCTTCATAGTATTTGATGGGCTATTCGAATCTCCTGATGCTGATTGTGACACTACACCAGCATTAATGTCTGGCTGACCCTTTGCATCGTTAAGATCATTGGTGTTCTCATTCACCGTGACACTCTGAAGATGGGCTGTTACTTTAGTCACAGCGGGATCATTAGGGGACTGGGAACCTGATTCACTTGGAAACCGGACAGAAGGTGGCATTATCCATTTCAACCAATCACCTCGTTTCCTAATTTTATCACCCTGTGATTAAATAGCAATATTTCAATCACCAACACACAGGGTTCAATCAGTCAGGTGGCAAATTTCAGTGCCAAGTGCAAACCTATTTTCAGATAGGTTTAAAGGAGTATATGTTACAAACCTGTACTTCAACAACAGTAGAAGCCTTTACAGCCTCCAAAATTTGGTACGTGTTGGCATTCAATTCCAAGACCTGAAATTAAGTTCAAACGTAACCTTGAGTTTAAAATAAAAAAAAAAATTAGTAGATTGAAATATCAAACACTAGAAATGGTGGTAGTTCCTTATGTGTTTTGCCTAATCTTTCGTCCTTGCTTCCATGTGGAAGCTTTGGCATATCTACATGACTACATGGTAATTGTTGGGCACAGAAAAATTCGTAAGTTGTAATCTAGTCTTAACATATTTGATCAATATCTGATACCTTTTGATTCACTTAATTTGAGTGATAACAATGGTAACTAATTCACTATTAGGGAAAGGAAGAGCTATTATACAAATGGAAACATTAGCAAAAAGGTACACTTCAGGAGTTCAAAGTTAAAAGGACAACTACAATTTCACAAGAAACTAATCAAGTCATATCTGCTGAAAAATAGAGAGACACAGAGATGACTGCCAGTCAGAAACAATTACTCTTAAGTTTCCTTTGTTAGGCCCCTTTTTTGTGAAGAAATGACTACCTAATACTCAATCTGGAACACTAATTCACTAATGTTTGAGAAGTTTTCAACTAGTACCTTATAAAGTAATGACTAATACGTACGAAAAACATGTCACACACTACCTACTGCAATTTTAAAATTACTCTTTCTTTGTCCCATGATGTTTGCATGGTTTGCCAAAACAACGTCAATAAAGTAGCTTAAATAAGTTGGGAATGTTAACCTGTCACTTATGGCTTTAGAAGAGTAAATGAATATGAAAGCATTACTTAATATTCATAAAAAAGTTAAACAGCCACATTTGATAATTGATAGTATAACTTTATAAAAAAACAAAAAAAGAAGCAAACAATTAAAAACATCCGAAAAAGTAATCACAACCATTTCGGGAGACAAGGTCAACTTAACAATTCCGCTGCAAGGTACTCTAAAAAAAACTTTGGTAGTTATTAAGTAGTTAACTTTTTATAAAAAAGAAATGGCATACAAATATATAGATTCAAAGTTTCAAACAGATTTATGAAAAGAGAACTACACCAACAAGATTCAGTACTTGGGAGCAATAGATAAGCTCCATAAAATCCATCTCATAGCATGCAAAGAATTTGAACTAATACAAGTGATGCTCTTAATCCATCCTATGAACTAAACTACAAGTGTAACAGAGACTTGCCATCAACGAATGACATCTTAATCAGAATTCTAAGTCCCTAAAAAACTGGCAACAAAAGAGGCCACTAGGGCATATTCTAGGAGCATTGGCCTCAACCCCTTCCACCCCTTTTTCCAAAAAAAAAAATTAAAAAAAAAATTGCAACTAACAGAATCCGCTACCCCCCTCCCACAAACCCTGCGCCCCACAAAATTTTGTTTCAAATTGAGTGAGAAATAATTCTGCTAACAATCCCAATGCAGTCTGCACAGTTAGGGTTAGCGAATTTTGCTGCTTACTTTGTTTCACGCTCAGATCGTAAAGCGAATTATGGAACACTGCTTGTGACAAGGTTCCTACCAGATCCTAATTCCTCCTCACTCTGTCACAAGATGTTCTCACATATCGAGGGGGAGCATTGACATTCAATTTATCAACAAACTTGGTAAAGATTTTGAAAGTGAAAAGTTGGATTTGTATCAAAAAGCTTTCACAAATTTATGGTTTTTTGATACATTATGCAGGATAATCGTGGTCCAAGTGATCACATCAGAAAGTGAGAACGTCCTATAAAAAGGAGGGAGTATGTAGACAAGCTCAAAAAAGAAAAGATATTATCTATTTCTATTTAAATAAGTGAGTTCTGCACAACAAATTTTTCATTTAGTATCATTCACATGGCATCAATTTCATGTAATGAAGTCCATGCACCACAACTCTAACTGAGCAGACCTCCCTACAATAAGCACAATAGTGGAGCACAACCCCGAAAAGTTTAATCCTAATGAGAGTTCACAAGAAGACGTTCACGATGCATGTCCTTCAATCAGAAACAGGACAGGAGCAAAAAAGTTGATGCAAGCTACATATTGAAATGAGGTTACTCTAGTTTGAGCTTGGAAAATATTTTAGTTTGGATCTAAAAATTAGAAGCAAACTTTTTTTGGTTGCATCAGACTAGAGATAAATGCAATCAAATCAATCAAATTTACATCCCCAAGCTTCATAAATTGCAGCGCACCATGAAAAAAGACATCATTTTTATATTTTTTGGATACTCCCTCCAGTCTCAAAAAGATCTATCACTCCATGATCCACATGAATATACATGGACAAAAATGACTTTGTTCATGAAGTAATTGGAAACAACATCTTTGTAATAGTAATAACAGGGAAGGCTGCATGCGCTCGACCCCACTCACCTGTGTGGGAGCCTGTTTTAGGTGGCATTTGCAAAAGTGTGGTTGGGGAATGGGTTCGTCGGCCACTAAACCGATTCCTGTGTTTAGTTATCATTTTTGGCCCCCGAATAAGATTCTTTGCGTGTATCTTAAAATCCCTAGCTAATAATGGATTTCTTATGATTTTTTATTACCTTTTTAATTTATTCAACATTTTTAGGTTAAGTTCGAGATTTTAATTTATACTTTGAATAGTAGGTTTTATTGGAAGATGTGATTGGTCAACAGTTGTGTTAAAAAGTGGAGATAAAAGCTCCATGGTTATTTCAATCTAAGCAAGCTGCTGAGTTATGGATTTTGGACCGTGGGAGGAGATAGAGATAGAAAAGTAGAACTTCCCTTTTCTTTTATTCGCTTAGTCCATCAATTAAAAGTTTACAAGCTTTAAGATTCAGATTACTTCAGTATATAACTTATTATGACACATTACGAGAACACAAATATCAACACAAATTAATTTCTACGACTTGATAATGCAATCACACCCGATGGAGAAAGCAGGTTATAACTAAAAACATCAAGAAAGAAAAGTAGAAATATGGCATCGAGATAATAAAAAGAGTTTGCTGCCTTACCTTTTTGAAATTTGCAATTGTGTCAACAGAAACCCAACCATGTTCATTCATATTCCGCCGCAAATATGTATCCTTAACTAGATTTTCATTGCTGCCACAGCAAAAAAAAAAACAAAAAGAGCCACCTATTAAAACCAAAGGACAGAAACATAGTCTCTCACGATTACCCGATGGAGAGAAACAAATTAGACAGCATCAACCTAAAGTAAGTACCTGAAGTAGTAATCTATTTGACTCACTATCCTATCATATAATGCCTTATCGGGTGGAGAATAGAACATGTGAGGGCCAGGAGGAATAAAAATCATGTCCGGCTGAAGATACTGATACTGATACACGATAGGCGGCACATCTGAAAACATGAATTAATTAGACTCACCCATGTATAAAGCACTCAAATTCAACTAGCAATCGAGAGCCTACCAGAAACCACCATTGGGTTAAAGAAAGGTCGCACAGCCTGCGAAGGATGACCAAAAGGAGCAGAAACGGGTGTCGGTCTAACAAAACTCCTAGAGCCACCTCGTTGCATGGAAGCATCTCTTCCATTAAAACTTCTTTGATGGCTCCAATCGCTATTCCCATCCCCACGTCTGCTCCCAAAGTGTGACCCATCCCCACGTGAATGTGGCCCAGCGTTCCTCCTAAAGGAATTACGATGTTGAGGATCCCCAACAGCATTCCTTTGCCCTGAATCTCTGTGTCCGTGGTTTTGCACATTATTTGGTAAACTGTGATTATGATTATGATGATGGTGGGAACTTTCCCCACCTCCATTAGCATGTGCAGTAGCCCCACCATCACGCTTCATTGATTTCTGCCGAGAGGGCCGTCCATTGTTGGAAACTGAATTATGGCTTGAATCACTGGTTGTTGGTTTATGAGAAGTTGATGATGGGGACCGTGGAGATGGTAATGTTGATGAAACTGATTCAGCTCCAGATACCTATCACCAACCAGCACCGCAACCACAAATACTATATTTAGATTAAAACAATTAAAACTTAACCTTTCATAGATCACTAACTGAAAAGAACAATACTCCCATTGCCCAAAAATAAACAACTACTACATACTAACTTTTGAAAATATAACAAACTTATGTTTGCTTAACATGAAACTGAATCGTAACAAAACCATATTGAGATGATGATTATGCCGCATAGCTCCTTTTGTTTAACATGAAATCAAAACTACCACTTCGAACAACTAGACACAATTATACTGGAAAACCCATATTCTTTAAACATAATATCGGATACCCAACACCGATATGAAATCAACATAAAAGAAAGATGAATAATGCCAATCAAAAACCAAAAGATTTAGGCAAAGGTGATTCCTTTAACATTAGAATTAACTTGAATGTTCAATTCAAAGCTGCAAAATCCTTTTCTTATATCACAATATCAAATAAGTAACTGCAGCAGGAGCTCATGAGACAAGCTTGATGATCCAGTCTACTCCACAGGCTACTACTCAAGAGTGCAACACAGCTGAGATATGGGAAGGAATGCCACTACTGTTCAAGCTACCTGAGGCAAACAACCATGCTAAGTCTATGGTCACCCAGACCATAGGCTAAGTTCTATCTCTATAATTCAGCAACAGGAATAAGGCACAACTCTGATCAATCTACACATCACTAGCATCAATATCACACAGTGGAGAAGTCCTATGCAACACTCGAGCTATTTTTGTGCATCAAAGACCCTTATTCCAGCTGCAGCTGTGCAGGACCACTTCTTGAGAGGTCAGGCAGGACAACTGTCATCTGATAGTGACAGCTGAGGCAGGACCACTTCCTAGATGCACAAAATGCCAAGGATAACAGCTAGTCTTTTGAATGATCAGGATAATTGCCATAGTACTCTTGTCTTAGGAAGTAAACTTGTTTGTTATTATCTAGATATTTCCCTAAGCTAATCTAAATGCCACACTCCTGAGTTGTGTGCCAAGTCATAGAATGGACAGCTTGTATCTAGGCCTATATAAGGCAATGCTCAATCATGTATTTACGCAGACTATAATATATGAAAACCTCTGATTTCTGAGCTATTTAGCTCTGTGTTTATTACTCTTATTTCCTTACCTTTGTGGAGGGATTGGGAGGGGCTCTACCTATGTGGAGAGCAAACTCACTAATTCGAGTCCTAGACTCATTACATATCCCTTTTTCATTTTGTCATAGTCACATGTGAAGAACAGCCTCAAGTTTCAGTCTTTCTGAGACATTTATTGCATGAAAGTGACTCCTTGAATGTCACTGTCAAGCTCTGCATTTCCATTTCCAACTCTGAATTGCTCAAAACTTGTTGTTTTCTGTGATTATATGGTGCAGTAACCCTCAAATCATATCAATGAATTAAAAAGTACTAGAACCCACTCCCATAAACAACATTGAGAAGTTTGCTTCTTTCCACATGAAATGACGTTAAAAAAATATACTAGCATTCGCATCAAAATCATATAAGTACAAAAACCCACTTCCATAACTACTTAAAGTTCTGTTCTTACACATGAAAACACATCAACACAAAAAACGAAGATACTAGCATTCACATCTATGTTACTACCACATAATGCTAAAAAGTTTAGCTCCTTAGCACAAAGATTAACACTTCCACTCAAAAACCCATATAAGTTGTGCCCTTCAACAACAAACAAATACTACCGACTTCAAAAGTTGAAATCAATGCTGCAAACATCTGTTGTTTTAACAAGAACCCGCATACAACGACCTCGAAACTCATATCAATACTGCAAAGGTCCGTTCTTTCAACAACAACCTCCAAATTTGACATCAATGCTGCAAAGGTCTGATCTTTTAACACAAAAACGAATACAACGACCTCGAAGTTTAACATAAGGTGCAAAAGTTTGTCCTTTCAACAAGATAACGAGTAAACAACCTCGAAAATTCACACCAATGCTTCTGTTCTTATCACAAAAGAGAATAAAACTAACGCTCCAATCATATCAATATCTAACAAAAACAGTAGGCTTCCACTCTAGCATAGTACTACCACACAACTCAATGGTAACAAAGCTTAGCTCCTTAGCACAAACATCAACACTTCCACTCAAAAACTCATCAGAGTTGTGCCCTTCAACAACAAACAAACACTACCGAACTTCAAAACTCCACATCAATGCTTCAAACTTCTCTTCTTCTAACAAACAAACTGAATGCCACAACTTCGGACATCAAAGCTGCAAAGGTCTGTTCTTTGAACACTAAACCTAATACAACAACCTCGAAATTTCACATCAATGCTGCAAAAATCTGTTCTTTTAACAAGATACGGAGTACAACAACCTCGAAAATTTACAACAATGTTTCAAAGTTCTGTTCTTTTAACACGAAACCTAATAAAACGATCTCGAAATTTCACACCAATGCTTCAAAGCTCTGTTTTTTGAAATGAAACCTAATACAACAACCTCAAAAGTTCACACCAATGCTTCAAGTTTCTCTTCTTGGAACAAAAAAGGAGAATGCCACAACCTCAGAGTTTCACATCAATGCAGCAAAGGTCTATTCTTTTAACACGAAATCAAACACAACGACCTCGGAATTTCGTAACAATGCTCCAAAAATCTATTCTTTTAACACGAAACCAAACACAATGACCTCGAAAAATCACACCAATGCTTCAAATTCCTCTTCTTTTACCACGAAACCAAATAACTAACACTCCTATCATACCAACATACAAAAAAAACAGTAAGCTTCCACTCCACACAAAAAAACACAAGATCAAACAAAATTAAAAAACACCAAAATCACATCAATGTGATTAAACAGCTAAAATTATAAACTAAACTTAAAAGTAATAAATTCATATCAATGTAATTAAACAATTAAAATTAGCAATTAAACTAAAACTGATATGATAAAATTAACACCTGAGGGGGAGTAACGGATCCAAACTCCGCCAAACTCTTCGAATCCGAAACCTTCGGGGACGCTTTCGTACACTCCGAAAGCGAAGGCCACTGCTCAGCTCCCATAACCACCGCACCTGCTCCTTCTCCTCCAGCGCCATTCTCCAGAACCCCATTCGACGGGGCCGATACCGGGTTCGGCTTCTTCCCCCACGCCGCCGGCTTCTTATTACTCCCCGCATTACCGTTATCTCCGGCAACACCGTCAGAGAAATTCTCCGGTAAGACGCCTGCTTCGGTGTCCGGTCCTCGAACAATCTGCGTCCACGGCGGCGACGCCGTCCTCACCACCGTGGCCGCGGTGGGCGATGGTGGGTTGGCGGTGGTGGTGTTTGCCGTTGTCGTTGCCATCAATGTGTGGTTTAAATTAAGGGTTTTTATAGTGTTGTTTTTATAGAGAAAGAGTTGAGTTAATACCGAGTTAACTCAGCCGATCAAACAAATATGGTAAGAGGGTTTTTTTAGTGTTATTTTGTATAGAACGAGTTAAAAGGCCGAGTTGATACCGAGTTTACCGAGTTACCTCAGCCGATCAAAAATATTGTTAAAAGGGTTTTTGGGTATGGTTTTCGGGAAGGTTGTAAAAAAGTGTGATCTGGGTAAGGAGAGTAATGTGACAAAGGTGGGTTTTTGGAGTTTTCTCTCTCTAAAACTCGGTGTGACTCGGTCTCAACTCGGGGAACTGACTCACTACACAGGAGAAAAAAACGACGGGTGTTTGTATTTCTCTCTCTCTCTCTCTCTGTTGTAGGGAGGAGTGATGAAAGATGGGTTTAGTTTACTTACAATGCAAATATTGCATAAACAGTGTGTGATTTGGACGGAATTACCCTTGTGGGGTTTCTTGGGAGAGTTGTGGAAAGTGATACGAAAAGGAAAAGAGTTTGCCCTAGTTTTAGTTTGTGTTTGACCTCTACTTTGGATTGCTAAGGAGATACGCTACCATTCCAATAACCTAGGGTTTTAATATAAGGAATATTGTCAAGTGTGGTGTTATAATATTTGGAAATGCTTACAATAAGGAAATCAGGAAATATGTTAATATGGGGTTAATGTTTAAGATTGTGTCAACTAGTTTCTATATATGATAATATTTTATGTAAAGATTCTGTTTAGTAAGAATTTAGAAAGATTATTGGAGTTGGACGTTGAAGGAGTTTGGTTTATGGTAGGACGAAAGTCGTGTTCTCTTCTACTAAAACTTGTTGAACTAAATTGGTAGGTACGGAAGCTCTTACACATAAAGGAAATTGTTGAAAAATATAATTGAAAGTGCATCATATTGTCGAGAAAAGCTTAAAGGAATTAAATAAAATCGAAACTAAGTGAATTTCAAACTTAGAGAAATGCCTAAGAAGTACATAGTATATATTGTTCACAATCTATATCATGCTCCCAATAGCATGTGCTCCCACTTGAATTTCTTGTACCTTTTGTCAATTTTCTTGTACCTTCTCAAAAAATGTACAAGAAAAACACTAAAAGATACAAAAAAAACTAGGGTGGGAGCACATACTCCCCAGAATACCTAATAATGTGCCTATATTGTTGCTCTCCCTTCATTCACCTTCTTTAAACACTCAACACGAGTATGGTTCACCCATTTGGGTCAATTACTCAAATTTGGTCCAATGTAGTAAATCCTTGTTGTCATTTTAGAACACTAGTATAAAAACACAACAAGGTTGACAATGACAGAAATTGCACCTTTTGATTATACAATAATAAACTCGTAATAATGAAATTTGGTATTTCATGATCGATGATCTGATATGGTAAATTGATGATATTGAATGAAAACATGATTAACTTGTTAAAGTACAAGTTACAGCAACAATAATCAAATCTTAATCCCAATTTAATTGATCGAGATCGGCTAATATGAACTTGTACAAGGACTCGCCATATAGCATATGAGAGGGAGGAGATAAGGATATGCTACAGTAATGAAAAAAGAGTTTTGGTTTTTGAGCAAATAAGATGTGACTTATTTAATACTTGTCACTCACAAATCTACATAACCTTTCCTTTGTTTGGGACCGACAAATCGACAATGGACATCATAAACCAAGCTCATGACACCAATAGAAAATGTTACAAATAGAGCTCATGACTCACACCTATAGAGTTGAGCTAATGATTATTACAGTATAAATACATAGTTTGGATTACAAAGAACAGTTTGACCTAGTAGTTCAAAGTTCACTCTACTTAAATATAGTTTCAAATTCGAATTCTCATACTCTTTATGTGAGATTCTCATGCAAAAATAGGCCAAAACCATCATCAAATTTGATAATTGTTTCATAAGAGGAAAATATTATTTTTTTCCCCTTTAACATTTTGTTTGTGTTCTACTTTGAACCGCTAGGAAAACAAAATATTGTTCACCTTTTTTATTTTTTTTTCATATTTTGTAAAAAAAAGTCTACTTTTATTATAAAAGTAGACCAAGTTCTTACAAACTAAATTATTTAAAGCACCTTAAAATACCAAATTGAGTTAGTTTGTATATCTTTATTAGGCAAGTATGACTGCGTCTTGCTACTCCGTAAGACATTTGGGATGGTTCATGAGGCCTTGTTTGTGGATGCTTTATTCAAGCAAGCTAAATAGCTAAATGATCACCTATTCACCTCAGTAAATTTGTGTGGCCTAGGGAGAAGTGGTGAAATGCGAGTACCAGAATGAGGACAATATATTCGCACGTCGAAGAATTTTTTATCACCATCAACCGTACCCATCACAGAGGGCTTTTTTTGGACGGACAAAGAGAGCCCATGAGTGTAAAACTGGTAAATGTTGCAGCCCCCAAGTGGTATTGACTATTGACTACTTTTGGAAGTAGTACAGTAGTCCTAGTGTCCTACTACCACATTTGTTTTAGCTTCGCTTGTATCGCCAGGCTTCAAATTAAATTTCTCCCAACATTTCCTTTCTTATAAAACACAACTGTTACATGATCCGAACGTTTCAAATGCAAATGCAAATGCAGCCATACTTTGGAAACCACACATGCGTAAAATAAACAGGAGCCTTCCAACAGAAATTTCGAAACTAATTAACTGTAAAAGAAGGGACTTAGACTTGAATGCAACTAAACCCATCAATGTTGGAACTAAAGGGCAAGCGATGAGTTGAGCCGGTTTGCGAGCATCTCGAGCTCGGCTTGAGATTGAACTCGACTTGAGGTCCTAATGAGTCAAACTGTGCAAAGGCCTTGACTCGTCCTAGTGCAGCTTGATGTTAATTTTTCTGATCACTTCATCAGAAATTTTATGCTTGAGATTGAACTCGACTTGAGGTCGTAATGTGTCAAACAAGCAAAGTCCTTGACTCATCCTGAGAGGTTTATAAGCAGCTCGATGTTAAATTTTCTCATCACTTTATCAGAAATTTTATTCAGATTTAAAATATTTAGCCTTTGGAACATCATATATAAAAGAAGGAAAGGATGGAAATAATCAATTATATACTGTATAATTTACAAAGCTCGAGTCTCCCGAGTTCGATAACAAGCTTGGATTTCTCAAGTTTTAGCAAGTTCAACTCATTATCACCCCTTATTTGAACACACAGAAGGTGTTCATAAAGACCATGGCCTACATGGGTATTAAATACTTCAATACAGTTCTTACCAAAAAAAAGTTATTATGCGAGTTAGAAGGGGCCCTGGGGCCTGGAGGGGCCAGTTTGAACTTTGGACAGTTCATCCATGCATTTCATGACACGGACACTTTTCTTACCAAACATGAACACGTTTTGTCCATTGCTAAGAGTTTGTAACTGCCACTAACTTTAGGTGAGTCGCATATTGCCGGTATTAAAGAAGAATAATAGACCTACATTTGAGACAGGAGAACAGCCTTCAAGAGCACCCAGATTTTCTGCACAAGAGCAAAATGCCAACTCCATCTTTTGATGTCAATGTATAACACAAGGATCTCCCAGAAAAAGAACAAGAAATACAAGATTAAACAGATTGATGTTATGACTTTATCCGGGGCATTTAGAAATGGCACGAGAGAAACTTCATCCTACAACGGCAAAAGTAATACAGGGCAGGGAATAAACTCTGCCAGCAGATTTGCATCCACATGCTTGGAGTGAATGGCTTCCATACTTAAAACAACCAAGTCTAAACTCAAATCATCAGCAACCTCACCAATTATCGCTGTCGGTTTACTTCCGTCCCCAAGTTTTTCAAGCAGCCTAAATTCCTGAAACCCTCCTGTCATTAATTTCAAAGTCAATAAAAAAAACTAAACATACTGTTGGGGGGGGCAAAATTGCATGAATGCCTATAATTAGAAAATGTAATTTTCTTTTGAAACATGCACCCAGACAGCCCAAAACAGACAACCAAGTAGAATGTAGTAATAAACACTGGGAAAATGAGTATTCTCCAGCCTTCCTCAGTGAATTGAACGCCTCACTCGAATGACTGTCCTGTACTCCCCTGTTACATATAAAGGTGTCTCATGGGATTAATTTGAAAAATTGTACTTCGGTGAGTATACATAGCAATCATTCTGGGTTAGTCATCAAAAGAACAGTCATCCAGGGGACAAAGAGAATTGACATAAAACATGTCATGGGGAGGACAACTGAAATCATCTTTTTCTCTTTTTTTTCTTTAAGGGGGGGGGGGGGTTGGATGTCCACTTTTTCAAGAGGTCTGGCGTGCTACTTTGTCTTAGTGTGGAGTTCAGCAAAAACATCTGGAGCTTGCAAGCTTGACGTTAAGTGGATTGCAAAGATTTTTCAGGGGTCATCCTGGAAAAGAGTAGCTAGGGCTGCTCTTTGTGCTATTATCTACAAAGTACAGTAAAAGATATGGAAAGAATGGAAATATATTTTGTTTAGAAGGCAACATCGAAGCCCTATGCAAATCATTAAGATTCAAAAGTACCTATTACGAAAAACTTGTTCGAGCCCGTGCCAGGGCTTATGATGTCTAGAGTTTCTTGAGAGTTTCTAGTTCAGATTCTTTGATTTGTGCTTTTTGGTGTGTGGTTCCCTTGTGAGGGAGTGTAAGTAGCAGGTAACTCCCAACTTATTTTGGTTTAAACCAATTGCTTTAACTTCTTCCAAAGAACAGGAAGGAAAAAAACATGAAAATGTTAGTCTCAACTATGTCGCTTCAAAGTCTTCCTCCCCTGAGCACTTGGGCCTTTTGATAGAATACGTACAACACCTTGACACCTAAACTAAAATTAGAATAGATAGAAGAGCTTAAGTATAACAGTGGCCAACCCTCAAGTCCACATACCCCAAGTAGTCCTTGTCTCTCGCCATAGAGATTTAGCACATAAGACAAGCCCTTAACTCCGTGATAATTAGAAGGTGCAGCAGAAAAAATAAAAAAGAAGCAAATGCTTATCACAGACATAACAGTGTGACCCTTCTATTGATAAGTTTTTGATTCTATGCTCACCTCAGTTTGAGCAAGCTCAGCCAACAAGAAAACAAGACTGTACTTTTGGAAAGGAGGCAAGTGAAGGAATGGGGAGAAGAGATTCACATACCTTCAGACAAATGCCACCGAATGCTGGAAAGTTGTGATTCATGCTCAGGATGCGACTCTTTTGGCTTATCATCAATAACTGCAAAAAATGAACATTATATTATAGTAGCTATAAATCTTACTCTTAAAACAACCTCTGACCAAGAAAAAGTTGAATATCAAGTAAGTTACTATATCTCCAATTTTTCTATGCATATCAAAGCCCCATAAGGGAAAGAAAGGCAGAGGGAGTGATGAAGCCAGCAGTTAGCAGCACTACCCTGACAAGAAAAAAAGGGGGTTGTTTCTAGAAGACCTAAGAGCTGTCTTTGGGTGATGGTCTATGAGTAAAAAGGTCAGAAATCATACCTACAACTGTTATGTCTGCTCCATACTTTTTTGCCAAAGCAGCAGTTGTTGCAGCAGCCTGCCAGGAATAGTGTAAAAGTGAATGAGCCCAGCCGTATAACAATCCAGTAGAGGTTGCAGAAACAAACACATCAGCAGCAGATGCACTACTTTAATACTTTTCAGCTTATAGACAGTCGATGCTCATTAACTTATAGACAGGTGGCGCTCCGCAGATTTGCATAACCTCAGAGATATACCACAGTGGATATAGTTATATGGTCTGGTAGTCTATACTTCACATCTAATTAGCATACCTGTCTTGTTCCTTCAGAAAGGTATGGATTCCGATCGGTAATTGGCAAAAGCAAATGTTTGAAATGAGTAAAGGCATCTGCAGCAACACTGACTTCAGATTCTTGAGCCTTAGTTTTAACTGAAAACATCCATCACACAAGCATCAAGTCAACATCCATTTAGGTCTAGTAATTTAAAAGAGCAAGAAATTCAAATGGGTATCACTAAGCTTTAATTTGAAGCTGAACTACTAGGTCAATCCGAAAGAAAAAGAAAAAAGGCCTACTATACTTCTACGACTAAATTGCTTGAAACATCCAAACACACGATGCTCAGTCAAAACAGTGAGGTTCATGTCCAAGCAGCAAGAAGCGTAAATATATACAAGCCAATGTTGTCTAATAATCAAGAGAGAGATGACATCTACACAGTCCTACAGTTATATGCTCCAACAACATAGGCTTTGCACCTTATTTCACATGAAGAAACTCTAGAACAGAGGCATGCACCAATTAGACTCATCTCATCTTCCAATCAAACAAAGCATTCAAATTTCAATCATGTCAATGCAAGCACGGGTCTAGGTACCAAAAGCTTATTCTGTGTTTTTCTTTCTTCAACCAAAAAAAGAAATAGTACGGCTAAATACGCTTGAGATGTTTTCACCAAAAAGAGTTCCTACGCTTCTTATAACAACAATTGTACCACCCCACTTCCTCGTTGATGTATTCAGAGACATGTTATCACGACTCATAACTATTCTTGAGCATATTGCATGCATCCCTTTTAAAAATACATTTCGAGATGAGCTACCAAGATCTATAAGCACTTTCTATTTCTTCAAGTCAACTCCAGTAAGAGCTCAACCACACTCCTAGAATGTTCCCGTCCTGAACTTTCGAATGACCTGTCAGCACATCACAATTAATCTTTCTGTACAATTGCAGTCCATGAGCTATATCAAAGCATACAACCATAACTATGCCAGTACGCCGTTCTAAAATCTTCCGAGATATGCATCCCTTTTAAAAATACATTTCGAGATGAGCTTCCAAGACCTACAAGCACTCTCTATTTCTGCAAGTCAACTCGAGTAAGAGCTTAGCGACACTCCCAGAATGTTCTCGTCCTGAAATTTCGAATGATCTACCAGCACATCACAATCAATCTTTCTGTACAATTGCACTCCATGAGCTAGTTCAAAACACACGGTCATAACTATGCTAGTACGCCGTTATAACATCTACCAAGAGTTGTCTTAATGTTCTTATCTTGAATAAAAGTCAACCAAAGAGCTTCCTCATATAATTATCCCTATCCTTGTAGCTCCACAAACTCCAAAGATGATAAAAATGGCACACTAAAATCAAACACGAAAGACAGAACTAAAGCAACTAAGAATATCAAAGTTCTAATGAACCAACAACTCCTGGGACAACCATTACCACACTATAGCTACCGCCTCAATTTTTTGGTGTTAACCATCAAGTTTAGTCTACTTTGTTCGAATTTGAGACCTCTAGTTATAATAGAACAACCCCTTACCATTTGATCAAAGTGCGGGTAGGTGGGTAGCTACTGCCTTTTTTTAAACTACTCAAAACTCAAATCCCTGGCGCAATCCTAGAGAGTATCAACAAACTATGGAAAACTACATTTCCAAACTAATACTCCTTCTAAGACTATGATTTGCTGACTTTCACTTTAGCCTACCCAAAAGTGAAGTACCATAATTGATGATAATTAGCTACCATATAAAACTTTTTGTTAAGGTGCAATCAGGCCCGGTTTTGGGGGCGTGCTAAGTGAACATTTGCACAGGGCCCCCAAAACCAAAGGCCCAATACTCAAATTTGAAGCCTGTTAGTAGGTTAAAAAAAAAAAAGCTGTCAAAATTTAATGCAAGACAGTAGCAGACCAGGATCTATTGCATACACCTGAGAGTATGTACTCTCAAGTTTATTTGTATGTACCTTTATGTATTTTTTGACAAAAAATATATTAAAATTATATAAAAATACTCCAAGTTAAACTTGAGAGTAGGTACTCTCATGTGTACCTAATGATTTGCCGTAGCCGGCTACTAGCAGCGATATGTGCGTAACTTTGTACTTCCTTTCATCTTGTGACTTTTGATTCCCACTAAATACTCTCCTTCCCAATTAGTTTCTCATTAACTACCCAAAATTTCCTCCTCAATCCTTACAAAGTTAACATTATAACTAGGCTATATTTACTCTTATCATATTCTTCTCTCTCTCTCTCTCTCTTTTTTTTATTTTTAGAAAAATTATTATCTCTACTCTTAGTTATGCCTATATATTTAGATGCTATGAACCATTTACAATATTGAAATGGTCTATAATCTCAGAAAAAACTCAACAAATTTTCTCTCTATACCGACTTTTTGTCTCAAAAGCTTGTTTATCTATTAGGGCCTCATTTTACGTTTTCGCACGGGGCCTCTCAAATCCACGAGACGGCCCTGGGTGCAATCTCTCTATAAAGTTTCACAAATTCTTAGAAAAGACAGTCTACTTTTATTACGAACTCCATGCAAGCTATATTTACTTAAGCTCCCTAGACCCTAGAGGACCAAGACAAGTTATAGTTTTATATGTCTTTATTGCGCCATATGGCTTCGTCTAATTTTAACATAAGTTTATGCTAGTTTAACTAAAGAAAGAAAAAACATAAATTATCTTAAACATAGTCAAAAAAAGTTAAAGTGGTAACCTTTTATCGACACGATAGATAAGTGATCACTTTAAACCAAAAAATGTTAACTTAAAAATAGATGGTCGAGAAAAGTTACGAGTTAGTACGTACCAGAATGGCTGATTGGTCTGGAAGTGGAGGATAAAGACAGAGTGGGAGCGGTAATTTTGCTGGGAGACGCGGTGAAAACTGGAGGAAGTAAAGAAGAAGTGGGGGAGGTAATTAAAGTTGCTGACGTGGTGAATGGCTCATGGGAGGGAGCTGCTACCAGGGAGTGAGTAAAAGCCATGGATGGTTTCAGAAGAGGGAGTATGGGTATTTCTGTGTGCTGTGGTACTGGTGGCTCGGTAAAGGTCTTGTAGACTAGTTGATGGAATTAGTGGAACTCATCAATATAAATGCCCCATTTGCTTTTTAATGACAAATCTGAGGTTTGTTTGTATTTTGTTCTTTTTGATTAGTCGAAGAGGATAAGATCGTGAGAGGTTTTTTTTTGTTTTTTTTCATGGAGTTGGGGAGCCGATTGTAAATACATTATGTTACCTTTAGCCTTTAGGTGCATACTTAAAGGCCTCTAGGCTCTACATATGCAAAATGGTATGCAAATCATCATGTAGTTAGGCTAATCACAATCGAAATGAAGTTGTTTTAGTGTATGTATTAAAAGAGAAATATGAATAATATTTTATACTTATATGCTTATCTAATGGACTTTTAGTGTTAAGGGTTGAAGGATATCGTAAATTGATATTATTGTCAGAGAAAATCAGGGAAGAAAGTAATTTTACAATGATGTTTGATGAGGTTGATGATATTTGATGATACAACTAAGTAGATCATCATTGAAAAAATGAATATGAATGTAACAGATACTATAAATGCAATTTGAATTGTGCTTTTCGGGTTTTATGTCGTAAATTAATAATTCAAACTAAAAAACGTTTTAATGTAAATGCTTGATCTAAGTAATTTGTTTAAAAATAAATGTAACCTTATATGTCAAATATAAACTTGTTATAAGTAACTTGATTTGATATCTCTAGTACACTATGGTACCATAAGCAACTCACCCGTTACTAATGTCATCTTTTAAGGAGATATGGAGATTTGTATTTGTAATTTTATTAGCATGCTTAGCATGTAGGTATTCTCTAATTTTTGTTATTGTCATTATCATCAGAATGATGTTTATTTAACAAAAGTGAAAAGTAGTTGATTGAAAAGAATTAAAAAAGAATCATACTCGTATGAAATAACCTCACAAAATCACACGCAGAAAGTGTATTTACCAACAATCACATTGTGGAAAACTGATTTTTACACTCCCACTGAACTTCGTAATGTAAGATTACAACTTCCTATACATAAATGATGAATTGATGATTCACACAATGAGCGTTAAAAAAATCATTTTCCCCTATCGTGGTGTGTATCAGTATCATCTCTATATATATAAAAAAAAAAAAAAAATTAGAAAGAGAGATGAACACCGTCGGGTGATGGGCTCATTGAATAAGGCTATACATCAAAGCCCAATACTGAATTGTCCTATTTGGACTCCTCCTATCCTAACCCAGACCCAGAAAGTATAAAAACCAACCCATTCCGAATTCCCGGTCCCCTCCACGCGGGAAAAAAATGCCGCCAAAGTCGGACCACGACGGCGGCGGAGTCAACGAAACAGCTTCCAACTCGCCGGAATCCGACCCAATGACGACCATCTCTCTCCACTCATTCGGCGAACCCGACGACGGCGAAGATGACTTCACCATCCAAATCATCGAAGTACTACTCTTCAGTCTTCACTCACTTTACATACCATTCTCATATAATTAAATTAATCTGCATTTTTGTTATATTCAACATTTTTTTTTATCTGGGTATTTACCAGTAATAATTTAATTATTCCTGTGATGATGAAAAATGCGAAGAAATGTAAGCTTGGATTGTTATGCATGCAGAACATGAGAGAGGAATATGGAATGTTTGTATGGCCGTGTAGTGTTGCACTTGCTGAATATGTTTGGCAACAAAGGTCCCGCTTTTCTGGTGTTCCTGTGCTTGAGGTAATTCCCTACACTTTTCTACTTTTTACCATAATTTTTCTCTTCATTTATGTTAATTATATGGTTTTCACAAATTATTAGAAAAGACGGTGTACGTTAATTATATGGAGTATAAAAGTAGACCAACTTTTTACTGGGTAAAGCCCAAATTAGTTGTACTTTTATATGCCTTAATTAGGCCAGCATGGCTTGGTCTACTTTTATAATAAAAGTAGACGGTTTCTCCCAAAACTAGCTGATTTATTTTATTCCTCAAAATTTTGTGTTATAAATAATATATTTATGAGTAGTTTGCTGAGCTCAAGCTTAGTTTCAGATATAACAGTTTGCCACTTAGTCGCAGCAGAAAGTCTTGTCTGAGACCGTCTAATTTCAAGTTAAAAATTTGGCCATACTAAACTAGGGACTCTTTAGCTTAAACTAGTCCCTTTATTTCAAAGTGTTGGTAAATAGTGACCACTGACCACTTAACTCATTTTGTGACTAAGTCTAGTTTTAATTTAGACCGTCTCTTTTAGTAATTTGTGTCGTCTGGCAGTACTTTGTAGTGGTCAAGATTGTGTACTACTATGATTTTACACATGTTATAATAAGTGACTGTTTAATTTCAACTGGAAAATAGACTTAGTCGCGAATTGAGTTAAATGGGTCAATACTTTTATCAACATTGTCAAAAGTGAGATTGTTAAGCCAGATTGTAATTAAGCGTCTATGTAAAATTGTGAGTACATCTTTTAGCTTGCGAAATGAGGTTTGTCTAATTTTAAATTAAAAATAGACAGTCTCATACAAGGCTATCTGATTTTTCATTTGATTGCAGCTCGGTGCAGGGACCTCCTTGCCTGGACTGGTGGCGGCGAAGTTAGGGGCAGATGTCACGCTTACCGACGATGCTAACAGACCCGAGGTTGATCTAATTACTTGTTTGTACTTTGCAGCTTACTCCATCCTATCTGTTGATTCTTATGTTCATATCTTGTTGCCTAAATCTTCTTAAATCAATTACATGGTTTAATTATCTCGCTGCAGGTGCTGGATAATGTTAGGAGAGTTTGTGACTTAAATAAGCTGACTTGTAAGGTAACATCCTTGCTCCTTGTGTTACTTTGCCTCAGTCGGATAGACCGGTACGGGTTCTGAAAACTGCTTGCATTGTAGCCTTTTCGTATTATGTTAGATCTCATAGATGGGAAGAATTCTGTAAGTAAGTGTAACTGTAGGAGGCTTTATTGTGAAATTTTTGTCGGTGATGATCAAACTTGGTATGCCTATCGAGAATTTTCTTGAGTGAGATGTTATATGGTAAGGTAACCTGTAGACTTTCTTAGTGCTAAACTTGGTAGGTTTATTTGGTAGACTGATTATTGCAAGTCTTAAGATAATTTCGTCCTGTCTTTTATATATCCTGCTGTCTCTTGTCAGTGATGTTTGGATTGATGCTCTTTATCTCATTTCTTGGTGATCTTTTCTTAGTTTTCCTTGCTTTTGTTTACATTGATAACTCTTGTTCTTCTGCTGATCTTCTCATTAATGTAGGTAAAGGGACTAACATGGGGAATTTGGGATGCGGATATATTTGATATGCATCCTCAGATTTTACTTGGGGCAGATGTGTTGTATGATACACGTGGTATGGGAAGCCCTTGGATGTCTTTTTCTCTGTCTGTCTGCTTCTTATATTTTTGGAAAGATTAAACTCATTCTGCACTTGTTTCATATGGGGTTAGCTTTTGATGATCTGTTCAGCACTGTGGCATTCTTGCTTCAAAGTAGTCCTCCAGGTTCGGTTTTTATCACAACTTATCATAACCGGAGGTCTGTCTTTATTCCTTTTGCCTCATTTCATGAAAAATACCATTATATCATGCTCTTCTCTTAAGGTTAAGTATTTTTGCAGTGGACATCACCTTATTGAATTCCTGATGTTCAAGTGGGGTTTGAAATGCGTAAAACTTGTGGATGCCTTCTTGTTCATGCCATCATACAAAGCATCTGGACTTGGTGGCAATATTCAACTAGCTGAGATTGTATTAGTAACACAACAGGGTAAGGCACTTAGTAAACAAAGATGGCTAGCTGGGTTGCGTTTTAGTATAACTCTGACAATATTGGTTTGGCTCTCTCAGAGACAGTGACATCTTCGTCCAAGGACAGCTAATTACTTCAGTGCTTCAGCTTGTCTATGCGACTTCACAATATGTATGCTTCCATGCTGCAGATGTTGTCCAGAGCAGAAATTATCGGTGAAGCCTCATAATGCTAGTTGAGTCCATTTTTATGGTTCTGCAGTTAAAGACATCGTTTACGACTTACAAGTACCCTTTGGCTACCTTGTGGCAATGTATGCAAGCTTTGGCGCGTTTTTGTTATTGGGCTCCTATCTCTATCCCCCCTCCGGCGACCATTGAGTAGCTGTAAGAAAATTTGTTACATAATTTAGCAAGAGTGTTGCATTAGTTATCTTTGAAGGTCAACACCTGTTAAAGTGAGAGTCTTTGTCTTCTTCGTGCTTGATGTAAAATCTTTGAAATAGTGACCTTGTTTATGGCAACCAGGTGCAGTTTTTTGTGTTTTACAAGACAAAACATCTGAGTTGTATTAGCCTGTTAATTGTCCAACATACTTGAAATAGATTGAAACTCATTACTATACATTGTAATGACCGTTAACTTGTTTCTCAGTATCATTATTTCGAGGGAGGTTTTTTCTTAGTAGCTGAGCATATCATATATCGCAGAAGAGCCAAAAACTGTATTCTTATTTGCTTCTCTTTCATTACAATATAGCTATGTGCTTTATAAGTTTGAAGCAAAAAAGATACTCTTTGTGGCAATCCTTAATATGTGGTTTTAATTGTTGACTACCACAAATTGGAACTGTAGGTAGTGGCCTTTAGTTGATCCTCCGGCAATTCTTTCTAACTTCCTGTCCTCCTGTGATGCTGCTCATCTTGATCATGGACTTGACAAAGGCCTCATAGAAAGCTTGCTTCGAACCAGCAAATTGTGAAACCAATTGTTTGGTGCTTGGAGAAGTGAGCAAAGCTTGATCTGAAGAGAACAGGCTCTTTCCTTGAAGAATTAGCTTGAAGTATGTATTGTCAAATGCTGTTGGCGAAGGATCCATAGTGGAGCCAGCATTTTTCACTTTGTTATGTGCAGGACAGACATTTTTTAAGCTGACGGCAAAGGAAGGATTAATTGAGGGGTCAACGTCATGAATTGTATCAAAGTTGTGTATCCGGTTTTGGAATGATGAGCAGTGTGAGAAACCGAGACTGTGTCCACCTGCAGAGATTTCAAGGTTACTTTAATGCTTCAGAAATCTATTTTAGAGTTAGTTTCCTACAACCCCCCTTCTTTTCTTCGTTTCCATACCTGAAAGAGCGACTAGATCTCCGAGGTTTAAGCCCCTTTGTGCGAAACTTTGTTGAAGTTGAGATAAGTTGAACGTGGGAGCTGGAAGTTGTCTTGTTTCACTGGCTAGTGATGTTCGCCCATCTTTCCTTCCTTTGGGCACATCCCAAGTGGGCCCACCTGACTGTATAACAGATATAAATATATAATCAAAAGTTACAAATTTATGAGAAACGAAACAATCAAGAAGAAGCTTTTGGGACTCCGCACTTTTTCATTTCCATTTTTGATCAATTTATTATTTATCATGCCCATGAGTAAACTACCAAGTCCAGACTCTTCTGGTTATCCGAAATTTATCATCATTGGTCAACCAAGTCAAACAAGAGAACTTAGAGAAGCAAAATCTAAAATGTGATTAGTTGCCTCAGCTTGAGCTTTCATAGACAACCATGATCCATGGCCCTTATGTTATTTTTGCACATTCGTATTTCGTAGCTCGTAGCCTTGTATAGTTGTATAAATATCAACTTACAAGAGCTATTGAATCCCTTGCAGCTAGAGCCAATATGTCGGCACATGAGACCACTTCCGGGCATGCAGCTTCTACTGCCTTCTTTGCATTATCAATGACAAAAAATGAATGTAGCGAGAGATTTGGCGGGCCAGATTTCTCTACTTTGTTGTTTCCGGCAGTGTCTAGAAGTACAGAAGCATCACATCCCTTCAAAAACAGATTTTCTTAGTCAGTCTGTTTTAAACAAAGATGAAAATCACATATAATATGTTACAGTGGGGATGCTTAGTACCCTTATGAAGCAGTCATGAAAATGCATACGAAGTACTGCTGCTGGGACTGTTTTATCTGTCTTGAATGCTTCTTTGACAGCAGTTGAGACGATAGAATCCACATCCGGACAAGTCTTATCGTAGTAGTTCAAGCTCAAACCATCTCCAAGGGAAAATGCTGAGCAGACGAGGAGTGAGCTGAATACTACAACAGCGCCAATTGCCATGGTGAGAATGTTATGAAGTTTTACTCTGTTAGTTAGTGAAGATGAAAAAGATAGCAAAGGTATTTATAGGTACATTTCTTCAGTAAAAAGAGATAGAGGTTGGAGTGTGACTGAGTAGCAGAGTTGGTAATTGACAGGTTTGGGCTGTTGGTTTACCCGTGAATTGGTTGAGCCTGATAAGTGATGATGAGTAGTGTTGAAGCGTTCTCATCACAACAAGACAACGCATGTCATATCTTCAGCTCCTAATCTCAATGCACTGTATTGCTTTCCCTAATAGCTTAGATTCTCTCCAATCCTCCTGCACGGAATTTCTCTTGTTTTTATCCGTGTTAATTTGTTAGTTGTTACAGTACCATGTTTCAATTCTACTAATGATTGCGTAAACAGTGTAATGAGTTGGCGAATAAGATATGTCACCTCTAGTAGCAATCACAGTAATGTTATAAACATCCTTTTTTGCTCATTACCAAGTGCATTTTCGTTTCTGATCAAGAAATACTTTTTACTTCCATCTCATTTGTTGTTTTTCTTAGAAAATCTAGTTAGTCTTTACTGCGAATTATTGAGGTAATCAACGTTTAGTATCAACTTCAGAGGATCAGGGTTACAATTCACATAAGCTGTATCCATATTCCAACAACTTTGGGTAGCATATTATATTATTATGCATAACGTGACAAATATTTAAAACTAGTTCAATTCATTATCATGTTTTTCTTATTCTAACTTTGTCTATGCATAGTCAAAGCACTTGCTCAATGGATGGACAAAGACGGGACTAAAAGCGGATTGGCAGATGGATATATTTGCTTGGTGTTGGTTCGAGTTTAGCTATCAAGTTCGTTAATTCCTTTAACGTGAAAGCTTACATTTCAAGTTATTAATTATTGTTGTTTGGACGACATATATGGGGTCCTAAAGCTAATATAGTATTCTTAAAACTTAAGTAGAAGATACATATATATTCTTGAAGATTATACGTTAGTTTCAGTAGGTCAACAACTGGACACAAAGTTACTGACTCCCCTTGTCATGCATGGCAGTAGGGTTTACGAGGTCAATGTATGTCAATGGTAAATCCGGCGAGCTCGTTACGTTGAAGTGATAGCAAGTTGCTCTCTTGTGATGTATGTATGGATCATTGCATGTGCAGATAATATCTACAGGAATCTTAATGATTGATGCAGCAAGGACTTGTTCAAGGCAATAGTATAACAATGGTATTGTTTCCTGTAGTCATGGAGTTGTTTACAGTTACACACTCACATTTCCTTGTTCATTACCCTCTCTTGTCTCTTTTACTCTTTTAGATAAATCACGAGGTGAATAGCCGAACATGTGATGAAATGACATCCACCGATGTGCTTAATGGATGCTTCAACAGATAACAATTTTGTACTTTCACGCATTTTCTGAGTATATATATGAGATGGTTATATCCGAAAATATACACTTATAAGTCACTATTCACTAACATCAAAATCACCAGGTTTTTCAAACATGACACATTGTTAGATAAACACATGAGCTTTTATGCTTGTGATATCTACATCTTAAAAACAAGCTTTTAACCTTATAGCGTCATTTCGATAAAAATAACATACATGATGACGATTTATACCAAATGAAATCAAAAGGGTAATGTGATATGACATTTTATGTGACACCATGGTCTAGTTATATCTCATCATACGATTTACATAAACTCATGACTATAGACATGTGATTAGACACCTAACTTCTTAATTAGAAATTATACTCTTATTATAAAGGAAATTAACAACTCTACTACAATTCGATAAAATTGAAAAACAAGAAGATAAAGTGTCATTTTGAGTAAATTCAGGAAAAGTACATCATGTTTTTTATTTATTTTGTTAGTCCAAATGGCGCAATTGTGGAAAGCTAGAGGACATCCTTCGTGTTCTCAAGCATAATCAAGAAAAAATCTCACCAACCTTCAGTCCCTTACGATTTCTTATATACTTTCACTTTACAAATTCAAAATAATTTCAAACACTATATATAGAAAATCATTCTTGTTATTGAGATTAAAGACTACTTATATGTCAATCTCTAAATATCCATATTGGATTTTTTTTCTTTTTCTTAAGAGAAACCAAGGTCACACCTAAACAATTTTTTTTTTAGAAGATAAGAATACAAGGGGTTAATTAGGAGTGTCTCCTCTCGAGATCACTCCCATTATCCCATTACATAGAGATATGTCGACATTTTTGAGTCTTTAGATCGACCTTGTTAGTAGACGATTACCTAACATTGGTAGCCAACAATCGATTCATTTCAAGTGAATCCAGTAAATTTCCGGTTATATACTTGCGGGTAACCTGCCTAAACCATCACAACTTAATAAACGAAAATGATAAAGTCGGTAATGTTCGAGACATGACACGACCCAACCAGACCCGATCCTAATACAAGTCTAACCCGAAGCTAACCCGACCCGAATCGTCTCGTTACCACCTCTACTCTAAATAAAAAAGAAAAAATAAAATAAAATTGCGCCATCCAAATCAAAAACTAGGGTTTAAGCCACTATCACAAAACCCTAATTTTATCCACCGCCAATCAAATAATTGAATTTCAATCCTTCAAATTTCGCATTTTTACAGCTTTGATTGATCCCAATTCTCAATTCTCCACAATAATGGGGTCCAAAAACAAGAACAACGACAAAAAAATGAACAAAAGCTCCGGCGAGTCCGTCGCCGGAGATTCCGCCGGAAAAGGGGAGACAATAACGGGCGACCCGCGATTCGCGAAGTTCCACTACGACCCGCGGTTCCAGAAAGCTCCGAGGCACAAAGCGAAGGTCTCCATTGACTCGCGATTCGACCGGATGTTCACCGATAAAGAGTTCGCCAGCTCATCGGCGCCGGTGGATAAGCGCGGGAAGCCGAAGAAGCAGTCGGAAAATGCGTTGAAGCGATATTACCACCTCGAAGATGAAAAAGTTGACGAAAAGGAGAAATTGAAGAAAAATAAGAAGAATTTCAGAGTTAGAGAGGACGAAAGTGAAGAAGAAGAAGAAGAAGAAAAGGATGAAAAAGAGGAAATGAAGAAGAAGAAGAAGAAGGAGAAGTTGAGAGTTGAAGAGGAGGAAAGTTGTGAAGAAGAAGAGGAAAAAATGAAGAGGAAATTGAGAGTGAAGGAGGAGGAGGAGAGTAGTGATGAATCAGCGGCATTGGAGTCGGGGGAGGAGGAGGAGAGTGGGGGTGATTCGAGTGCGGCTGATACGGATACGGATACGGAGGAGGATGGGGAGGAGATGTTGGGAGATGAGGCGTCTGTTGAGGTGAATTTTGTTATATTATACAGTACATTGTTGTGATTTTTGATTGTTTTTAATTTTTGAGTTGAATTGTTTGTTTTGAGAATGTGTGAGTGTTGATTGAGGTAGTGTTGTTGTGGAGCAGGTTGAGAATGTGCCGGTTATTGAGGAAGAGACGCGGAGATTGGCGGTAGTTAATATGGATTGGACTCAAGTGAAGGTATATTGCTCGTGTTTCGGTCTTGGTTCTTGCTAGTTTGATGAAAGTATAGCTTATAGCCTAGTTGATGAAATGTGTATGATAAATTTTGGACCCGTTGAGCAAGTTATGTTAGCCTGCTTATTTTAAGGTGATTTTGCGGTACATTGCTTGATCGCATTGAAAATAAATCATGTCTGAATCTCGTGTATGCTTCTGGAGTTCTAAGTTAGCGAATTGTCTCTTGAATTTGTATTGCTTCATCTCTCTTTATGAGAGTGTTGATACTGGAAACAATTTATTTATGTTCAATTATCGGTGCTTGGAAATTTTTTGATTAGAGCCATGGACACTGAACGGCCTATGTAAAAGAGCCATGCTTCGTGGTTGTGTGTGTAGATTAGCTTTGTGAATTGTAAGATTAGGGTTAAGTTTTGCACTGCAAGTTTTGAATGGATTGAAGGTGTGCTATATTTTCACGTCATCATGATGTAATTTAATATCTGGAGCTCCGTGGTTATTGTAGGCTGTTGACTTATTTGTGATGTTGAGGTCATGCCTGCCTAAAGGAGGACAGATAAAGTCGGTCACGGTATATCCGTCAGAATTTGGGCTTAAGCGCATGGAAGAAGAAGCAGTTCATGGTCCGGTTGCTTTGTTTCAAGATGATAAGAAAAAGGAAAAGGAGGATGACAGTGAAGATAATGGCAGCGAAAATGACGACAGTGAAGATGATGGGAGCGAAAATGACGATAGTGAAGATGATGGTATTGAAAATGACAATGACGATAGTGAAGATGACATCGGTGAGGATGACAACAGTGAAAATGACGATAGTCAAGATGACATCGGTGAAGACGATGACAGTGAAGACGACGACGAGGAGGAGATAGATACTGAAAAGCTGCGTGCCTATGAGAAAAGTAGGCTAAGGTAATTGTTGATAACACTGCTATTGCTTTCTGACAGTCCAAAATTTCATCTTCTTGGAATTGGTATGCAGACTTTTAACAATGAACCTATTCCAATGCTGTAATTTACTGTCCTCTACTTAGTAAGTAGTTGTGTTGTTGACTCTAGGGCAAGAAAACATTTTTTCAAGCTGTTGCGAATAAGTATTATATTACTTGTCTGGACAGACCCTCTTTACCTGGCCTTAGCAATGGTCTCATTAGAGGTATTGCCAAATCGGTATGTATGCAAATTTCGGACAGCCCAAGATATAGAACTGTTTTGCACAACATTATGAAGTCACTATGTGCCCATTTTGAAACAGTAAGGATATATGAACTGCCACTACTCTGTTCCAAAAGGATAGGTTTTATTTGGTGCCTCATGACTAGGCAAAGTAGCATAATCATTGAACTCTTTCTACTTGTATATATTGTATCACTCTGCTCTGTTGGAAAGATTCTTTTCGCTAAGTTTGACTTTAATGGATGGAGAAAAGTAACTTCACCTATCAAAAATATGGAGGAGAGCAATTTCATAACTGATGAGAGATTATTTATATCTCATAGAAGCTAGCTATTCCTTGCTGTCTTGTTGGGAATTCAGGAAAGGAGGAAAGAGAATATTGGTGTGATTGCTCTTGGTATATAGCTCATTGTGGAGATAATTCTTTTCTTTCACTTAGCTCCTTGTTACAAAGTCTTCTTTCCTCATTTCATCTCGATTGTCTCTGTGGAGCCTTGGGCTTCATCCAAACTTTCACTTTGTTTGCTTCTTGCGCTTGAATGACAGGAACCTTGTTGGTGTAGATGACTAGATTACATGCAATGC
Source organism: Corrigiola litoralis (assembly GCA_901111285.1). Lineage (NCBI taxonomy): Eukaryota > Viridiplantae > Streptophyta > Magnoliopsida > Caryophyllales > Caryophyllaceae > Corrigiola > Corrigiola litoralis. Next base: position 49,929 of record CAAKMY010061855.1, read on the forward strand.
ATTTGCTTTTCAGTTAGCTGTATTTCTAAGCCCTTTGAGGGATAGCAACTTAGTCCATCTGAGTTGCTTTATTTGTTGGGAGTTTTTCGCTATAAAGATGGTTCACATTCAGAATGTAGTCAGATTATGATATTTTCCCCTGTGCTCCTTGTCCTTCCAGGTACTACTATGCTGTGGTGGAGTGTGACTCGATTGCAACTGCAGATTACCTCTATAAAACTTGTGATGGGATTGAATTTGAAAGATCTTCTAATGTGCTGGATTTGAGATTCATACCTGATTCTATGGAATTTCAACACCCACCACGAGATGTTGCTACTGAGGTAATTTTTTTTATGTTCTGGTAACTTTGGTGTTCTTCCACTCCATACAAGGTTTGATTGCTCAATTTCTAGAGGAAAATAATAGTTGTGTGTGTTAGTTTTGCTGTCAGATAATTCTTCTGCCATTGGTTTTTCCCTGCTCAAGAAATTGTATTTGCATAGCAGTAGAGAAGTATATTCATTCTCCGGTCTTGGTTTTTCAATTCACTATTATATTTTAATGTTTCCTTTTTCTGATATCAGGCTCCAGCAGATTATGAAGGTTTAGACTTTCACACTCGGGCATTGCAGCATAGTAATACAGTTCTTTCTTGGGATGATGATGAGCCACATCGTGTGAAAACATTGAGGCGAAAGTTTAATGACAAACAGGTTAGTTTTGTACGTTTACTTTTACTTTGAATCAGTTCCTTTTTATTTTTGCCTGAGTAACATGTAAGTTTTGGAATTCAATTCTCTTTGCATACATCTGCATTACGTTTCATAATTTAGTAAATGTCTTTTGTGCCTTAACAATACTTCTTTGTGGGTGGTCCTAGAAGTGTTTTTATTTATTTATTTATTTCTATCACAATGATAAGAAGGTTCGTATCAAGCTTTTTTCTCCTGGAGGGTAATTATTGACAAAATCATCAACTAATGTAAGGGGGCCAAGGGCCGGCCTTATTAGTGGCTTTGTGTATTTATTGTACAGTCACGTCTCAAGTTGTACATGGCCTGTTACCACACTGGTAGCAGTGTATCTTTTGTCCGTCTAAAACAAGAAGTCATCTTTTATGCAGTAATATAGTATATCTAATGTAACGAATGCCCATTATTTCACTCTTTACCTGTGCTCCAAAATGTAAAGAATTTGGTGTTTTCTTTGTATTTTCTTCTTAACATTTGGTTGTCTTCTTATAGCTGGCTGAACTGGAACTGAAAGAGTTTTTGGCTTCTGATGAGAGTGAGAGTGACGACGATGATAATGAGAATGGTGAGAAAGATCTCACTGAGAAAATGAAGAAAGTGGAAAAATATCGTGCCTTGGTCCAGAATGGTGATGGTTCAGAAGAAGAGGAAGGTGAAGGCCAAGATATGGAGGTCACTTTCAATACTGGTCTAGAAGATATTAGCAAAAGGATTCTTCAACAAAAGGATAGAGGATCAGAAACTGTTTGGGAGGCTTATCTCAGAAAAAAGAAAGAGAAGAAAAAATCTAGGAAATATAGATCAAAGAATTCGTCGGATGATGATAGTGAAGAGAGCGATCAAGAGGCTCTAGAACAACCAGATGACTTTTTTGAGGAAGAGCCTTCAGCTGCAGGAAGCAAGAACGTTGGTCAAGGTAAAAAGAAGAGGGATGAAAAGAGACTGCTAGAACAAAAAGAAAAAGAAGCAGAAGCAAGCAGGGCAGAGCTTGAGTTACTGCTTGCAGATGAGAATGGAACAGATAAAAAGCTAAAGGGATACAAGATAAAACAGAAAAAGGCAAAGGGGAAGAAGGGTGAAGAGGTTGCTGATGAAGTCAAAATACCTACAGCTGAACTCGAGGACCCTCGTTTTGCAGCTCTCTTCAATAATCCTGGATTTGCCTTGGATCCTACTGACCCTCAATTTAAAAGGTACCTTAAATTATGACTTGTTAAATTTAAATTATTGTCTTCATTTGCTGATTGAAACTATATAGCTGACATCATTTGGTTCTTTCATCACAAAAAATGTGGTTGCTATTCTATTGGTGGGCGTGTTTGACATGGTTTTGGCACACGGTGCAGGACTGCAACTTATCTCCGGCAAGCAGCAAAACGGCAACAAAAAAGCCAAGAAGATAATATAGAGCCAATTGAGCCTCCAAGAGAGACTCTAAATGACTCTGTTAGTAAAGAAGACAAGCACTCTCTTGGTACATCCCAAAGGGAGAAGCGTGAACTGTCTTCAATAGTTAAATCCCTTAAATTGAAGTCTCAGCAGCTAACTGGGCCTTCTAGTACTGAGATCAGGAAAACCAAGATGGATTCAAACCAATCAAACTTGAAGAGAAAGAAGCATAAGCTTCCGAAGTTGGATGGTACAGTGAAGAAAAAGGCTAAAGTTTAGTATATGACTGAAATCCTTGCACTGGTATAATGTCCTCTAGGGCTTCATCATGTGTAGAGTTGCCTGATGGATGGATCGAGTGATATTTAAACTGGAACTCCAGAATTTTAACGGCGTAGTGAAGGTTACTTCATAAAAAAACATATTTTTTGTCAAGCTACAGCAACAGAGTTTGATCAATGTAATGTCATTTGTAGTTATCTGAAAACTGAAGATGTAGATTGTGTTCTTGCTGATGGTTCTTACACTCCTCATTTTGACAGAGGAAACTGACAAAAGTTTGCGGAGAATCACATTTGCTTTATTATGTAGCGAGACATGTACGAGTTGATAGATTGTGGGGACAAAACGAAGCTCCTTCTCTCCAAATAGCCTTATAGAAGGCAAAACTGGGAACTCAGTCACGTTGATACCAGATTATAGTAACCAAATTTACCAGAATAAAATGAAGATACTGCCGAAACTGCGTCAATCTATCGACTGCTAAATGGCCAAGTACACTGCACAGTACATATAAGATTAAAGAGCCATATTCATAAGAAAGAGTTGGGATAATGCTCATTAGTTTGAACGAAGAATAGGCAATTGACTCTAATGCATCACCTAGCCTGAGCAACATCAGACAATAAACCTGGATCGCCAACTGGACAGTATGTGACCTGAGATCCGCCAGACCCTCCTCATAAGGATTCTAAATTACATTCAAGCAGATGGATGTGCCTTGTCAGAATCAATATATCGAAGTGATCCAGACTCCAGTAGCCAGATAATCGGAATATTGTACAGTCAAAATTATGCCAATTTATAGCTGCTAAACTGAAAATTTACATGAAGGGCCATATTCAATAGAGAGGTTGAAGACTTGAGGCCATATATGCTCCCTACTAGCTAGAAACAAGAACCTGAAATTGCCTCCAAGCTCCAATCCCTCAGTCATTTGGAACACATCAGACAACAAAATGTCATTCTCTGACAGTGCAGCCAATGCGTACGGATGTACAACTTCTAATTAGAGGAATATAAATGAATGGAGAAGATTTGAACCAAAAGAATGCCAACAGTTAACCAGCTCCTCTGCAGTGATGCTGCTGCATCTGATCCGGGTGTAATGTATTCGAAAGGACTAGGACTGAAAAAGACAGCTTCATCACCTGAAGCATTATACATCTAGTTGTTAGACATACAGAGTTTATACCTGAAAGAAAATGCGAAGTTTGGAGTTTTGTGTACTCTACAGAAAAAGCTACCTCTAAGATACAGAATTACAGATGGTGGTAAGATACTTACAGTCAGATGCCTTCCAGCCGAGTACTTTTTTCTCGTTATCAAATATTATGCGGTAGCCAGTTAGGAAGTTCTCTGGAGAGTGATAGATAGAATTGAATGAATTCACAGATGGAATATTGGAGTTCCAGTTTCTGATCATATATGTGCTTTGGTTAAATGACTACTATATACCACTAGCAAAGTATAGGTACAAAAACGCTCACCTCCAATTATATTGATGTTCATATGGTCATGCTCAGATTTGACAACCGACAAACAGTAGATATAGCTCCCATCCTTGGAGATGGATAGAACATAATAAGATGTCATATGTGAAGAGTCGCGGACAAGATTGTGTTGTCAGAATATGATATTTACCTCAATAAGTACCGCTATCCATGGATGTGTGACGGAGAATACATCTCCACCTCTCATTGTTAGATTAGTAGCGGGAATGATCCAGTCCCTTGGCCTTGAACTACATGGACCATTTAGAAATACTTCAGTTGCATGAAGCCAAAGCTGAAAAAGGTGCTATAATTTTTTTTTCTTGGATTCACACGTAGATAAGCTGTTACCTACTTTGTTTCATAACAGAATTGGAAGGGAATTCTTGGATCTACTTCCACTCTTCTGTCTTTTACTTGTGAATCCAACTGCAGCAACACTACAAACCTTATAAACAATTTCTATATGCAAAATCAAGAGGATGTGTATTAGAACATGCCTTTTCAGAGAGAAGACTGTAAAGTGGGTCAGTCAAAAGTGTAAATGAAGTCCCAGAGTCGATGATTGCGGTGAAGTTTGCAGCAGAGACGTTGGTTCCCACAGTAACATGAGTTATACTGACGCTGTATAGACTGTTAAACAATATCGCATAACAATACTTTTAGTAACTTAATAATTGACTGCCATCCGCCCCCATTCCCCAATCCAAAAGAACACAGAGGAGATGACCTACTTTGATCCATCAAGGTTCAGTGGTGTTTCACCTTGTTCTTTGCTGCCTTTATCTCCAAAGTTTATTCTACCTGTTCCATGTCCATTAAAACACATGGAGAAAGAATTTGCAGCAAGGTTCTGACTCGCCAAAGTGCTAGGCAGAGATATGGCATCCATTGTAAGTCCAAGCAGGCCATTTGGAGCTGCGGTTCTTAAGAAAGAACCAGTCTGAACAACACCACAGCTGCAAGCAACAGTCAAATTTTGATCATGATCAAATAACAGGTACCCGAAGTAATTACAGCAGTAAATGATGCCATGATGGCTTACCCAAAGGCTATTTTGACGTCATTGAGTGTGGAAGAATCCCCATTTTTTGTTAGATGCAATACATCCTGTACCATGTAACCAGATGATGATGTGTTCTCTGATTGGTAATCAACTCTGTAGGAGCAGTGGAGTTCTGATGGGGAGCAGCTTATTCTATTTTGACAGACCGGGCTTGTGCACGAGAGTTGTGTTCCAGTAGATGAACGGCCTAGGCTGTATGTGTTGAATGTTATTGCCTGAAGCTCCAAAGTTAAACGAAGAATATCTTTCAGAATAGAGTACTCAAGTGATTATAGTTCTGCCAATTATTCTTGAAATTGGACATGGCTTACCTCTGTAGGACTCAACTGAAAACTCTGTATACAATTTGGAGCGCACTCACATGGTAACCAAAACAGGCCACTGCCAGTGTCAAGCGCCACAAGATACCAGGTTTCCGGTGTCCCTACAGACACATTTGCGTAATATAAACTGAAACAGAAGAAAAGCAAAAAGAACGAGAATCACAGTTATACACAAATCATATTCCTCCTTACTGGTACCACATGAAAATCCATAACATTGAATTGGGGATTACACCTACCAAACAGGCCCTAAGGCTGTCCTAATACACCCATCTTTAACAACAATCCAGTAGAAATCTTATCAAACCATAGTTCAAGACTTCAAGATACATGAAACTTTGCTACTTTCCTCTGTAGTAGTAAGTTAAAACTAATTTTTCCTCAAGAATACATTTGTAATTTTTTATGCCCTTCAAGCTCATATAGCTGGACTGCTGGCTGGTGCCACCAGTGGTGATCTCCACCTCCACCTCTCTCATTCCAGAAAATTTTCAAGAGAAAGAGGGTATTCTCGCAAAAAAAGATATACGAGTTCTGGTTGCTAATGTAATGTACTACCAAAATAAATCAGCTTTTGTAAACGGAATTATACTAGTGTAACTATCACAGTACCACTGGATCAATTTTGTGACCAGGTTATCTAATGTACAAGTACGCAATTGAATAGGTAAGCATATCAGAAAGAGAGCATACTATCCAAGAGCAGGAATGAGGAGGGTAGTATTTCCAGCAACGAATGAGAGGGCCGTTTCGTCAGCTCTTTCACCTGCTAATCTGCGCCCATGGAAGAACCGATCACGATGTACCATCCCCGCATAATAATCAACCGTTCCCTTCTCTGGAAATTCATTAGTGGTTGTGAACATCGCCTTGACAGGATCAGATAGCCTATGGTAAATATTGAATCCATATGTGCCAGACCCATGACAGCTCTGCCAGGTACACCCCAAAATCAAAATCAACACAAGAGAGCCATATGTATGAGTAAACTTGCACATCTCAGTATTGATGTCCAAGAAACATCTTGTTATATTTCTACGCACCATAAGTTTATATAATTATAGCTTATATTTGAGCAGTCACAAAAATTACATATTAGTATTAAGAGTAAGCTGACGATCTAGAACAAAAGTCAGTCCTCTTTTTCGTTTTCTAAAGAAACTCAGAGTTACAAGTTGATTGGTGGTAAACAAATTAAGAATAAAATCCTTTGTTTTACCTATATGACAATGATTAAGTCATTGCTTGGAACATGCATTGTTCGATCATGACAAGAGATGTTGCAAGAATATTATGTAATATAGAATGAAAAGGTCAATGTCTCCCGAGTATAAGAAATCTTATTTCTCTGTTGATGCTTGGTAGAACAAGCTATTTTAAAATATTTGAAAATGTCTCCGTCTCTCCTGGTTTAGTTCAACATCATAGCAAAAGACGTTCCTACTAGATTTAGTGCAACTTTTTATGCCATGGCATCGTCGTTGCTTAATCATGTACATCAGTACATACATATAGAGCTACAAATTTATTAGAAAAAAAATTAGCAACATCATTATCCCAATGTCTATGGAAGACTCCTGTCCAACAAGTAGAGGGGATCTTCAGTGTTGGCATGCCTTATGCCCTTATTGCTGCATTGCTATGACACACAGACACTGTTTCCAATTGACCTTTAAACTAAGTAGACCAATTATTTGCTACTTTACAATATAAAGAAGCGCGAAGTGTTATATGAAGCTACAAATTAATCAGGACAATAACAGATTATAATTTTTCCTCTAAGGTAGAATATGTCAAAGACGTTGTTTCAGTTCTTTTCGAGGAATTTTGGAACTTTTGAGCCTATGTAGTCTGTACGGACAACCTGCAATACAGAAAAGCTAAAGGCAAAAATATGGTAAGAAGAAAGTAAAATTACGTAGTCAAACAATAAAAAAAACTGAATGATTGAAGAGATTCAGAATGCCTGGCACATGTGTAAAGAAAATGAACGTTGTTTTGATTAGATGACATACAATGTACGGAGTACTTGTTATTCATATCCGAGTACTTGTTATTCATATCCGTCAATAACTTTGGATGGTTGACATAAATATTGAATACTTCTACCTCTGTTGATATATATAAACTGCCTGAATACCTTTCACATGGCAGGATATGCAACTGATCATGAACCAACTCAGCCTCGTATGTGCATGGTCACATTATCATATTGAATTTGTTTCTGATTTGATAAAATGGACAGTATATAAGTACTTATTCTTTACCAAGGAAAAGGAATTTAACTCTACAAAAAGAGAAATTAGAAAGACCGTTTAAGGGTCTTATATGACAGCAATTTAGTGAAGTGTTTTTTATTCTTTATGACGTGATAAAATCTTCTTTATAAAGCAAATGCAAACATACCCCCTTTTTATGTTATAAACCTAAACTCTAGATGAAATAAAGTTGGTGAAACAGAAACCTTTTAGTTATTTGGTACTGAGTTGATCCGGCAAAGGTGTATTATGTATTTCAAGAAAAAAAAATGTATTTATGTATCTCCAAATAAGAAAAAACAAGAGTCAGCTTAAGCACTAAATTTGCTAATATAAGTATACAACTGCAGAGTAAAGTCCTCTTCTGGAAATGTATTTTAAAGCAACTTTACTGCCTAGTACCATCTCATTCCAACTGTTTACGAATATGATTGTACCACTGGTAAAATACTAAAATGTTAGAAAAAGCCATTATCGAAAGTAAATTTTTCAGAATTCTTCTTCTGCGACTCGATGTCTTGCATAGAATGAGATGAACAATTCAATATGATCGAAATCTTGCGTAACAAGAAAGGGCAAGAACCTGGCAGCAAATCACTATAATAGAACCACCTTGGCAAGTTGGCAGGCGCCAATGATAGAAGAAAGAATCATCAGAATAGCAGGATCTTAAAAAGCAAAACTCGAAATCAGAGACGACAACTATGTGTGAATAGCACACTATATATATATAGATGATATACAACCCTATGCCTGTGGCAAAATTCATATTTACAATACAGAGCCTTAAACATAGCCCCAATACAAATGAGCCTAAACTAAGTATAAGAACCGCTTGGAAGGACTGACGGGCTCAAATATGTAATCAAGTACCTTCCACGTAAAACATGTACCAATCAATAATCTAATACTATCAGGCTCTCTGTCCATGGGGAGTGAATTATGAAAGAATTGATAAGACGTGAAGGAAAGCGATAATGACTGTGTAAGTCCAGATGTTTAAATGAAATAAATCATAACTCAAGATCAAGGATGCTCCAGAATCATGAAGAGTACTTCCTGGTATGGCTTGAGGCTCAACGGAAGCTATTGGAGGTATTTCTGTGGAAGTCTGAGGACTAACGGGCAGTGTGTTCGAGTCCAATGCTTCATTACCTGTTATTAAAAACGAAGAAGCTTTACTAAATGTGGCATGCAACAATCACAATCAGTCTGAGAACTGATGGACATAGTATGGCTCCTATAGGCTAAGGCTATAGGGGGAAATATGAAGATTATTTCTTTGATACTCACAGTTTGATGCCTTCCAGCCCAATACCATCCTTTCGCGATCAAAAACTACGCGGTAGCCGGTCATAAAGTTCTCTGTAAAAGCAGGAGGGAAATGAGAGAACTGGTTTTGGCAACAATATCCATTAGCAACTTTGTATTAAGATAGTGGCATGATTGCAAAAATAGCTTCTAGTACCGATCTTCAGAAAAAGAAATCGCCACATTGGTATTACAAGAAAATAAATATGCACATGTTTTTGGCACTCTAAGCAATCACCTCTTCATGTGCAAGTCCCTAAAAGATGGACCAAGGAAAACAGAAGAAAGCGAGTACTTAATTTTCACTCAAGATCATTTAACTTCCCAGTTTATCCACATTTAGCATGAGCACAAAAATAAAGACGAGTTTCTGTATAACATAGAATTTAAACGAGAAGGGAAAGGAGAAAGATTAATGAATGCATATACTCACGGCCAATTATATTTACTTCTTTGCTTTTGACTAATCCCAAGCAGTAAATGTCTCCACTCTGGAAGAGACGTAAATAGTTTAGCACAGGATCAAACAGTAGGACTAGTAGGAGTATCATACTGTGAATATAAAATAAAATTACCTGGGTAGAAACTGTCACTGTTGGATCAGTAACATATAATTGGTCTCCACCTTTCATCGTGAGATTGATAGGCGGCGTACTCGGGCTGCTTTGGCTAGAACTGCAAGTCACATCTGGTCAATGCTTTATTTGGAAAGGTAAGAAAGAGAGACACAGAAAATGCTTGCTTTTGTTGTATATAAAGTTAGGGGCCTTAATACTTACCTTAAGTCATAGCAGTACTCAAAAGGAATGTCAGAATCAGAACTGTGTCTACTGTCTTTTATCTGGGAATCAAACTGCGAAGCAAAAGCTTTTCAGATGCTTATACTTCAATATGAAACAAAATACAGGTACTTGTGATTTTTAAGGGACATACTTTTTCAGCAATTAGTGTATAAGCTGGATCGCTTAAGTATGTGAATGAAGTGCCAGAGTCGAAAATTGCATAAACATTGTCAAGTTGAGAGACATTTCTTCCCACATTGATCTGAGTAATGCTGATGTTATAATGAGGGCTGGAAAAAGGTTGCAATAGGAATGGTCAGCAGGATTATAAGAGAAAACTAACCAAAGATCGAGCTGAGTGTTCTACAGAAATAGTGACACTTACTTCAATTCTCTAATAATGAACGAAGTTTCAGCTTGGTCAGAGCTGCCTTTATCTCCAAAAGTGATTCTTCCTGTTCCGTCATCTCCAAAACACATGGAGAAAGAATTTGCTGCAACTTTCTGACTAGCTAATACGCTAGGTACAGATATACTATCTAGACCAAGGCCAAATAAACCATTGGGCGCTCCCCCATCTAGAAACGAACCTGTCTGATCCTTCCCACATCTGCAATATATTTACCACGACTAATCTCATTCAGCTATAGTATCCAGACCAAGCCAAGTACCTAGCAGAAATGAAACTTTGAACTTGCGACATTGCAAGTCGAGCTCTATAGGACGTCAAGAACTTATTTTCTAGGGTACAATTTGCCCCCTTACAGAGTACAATACTACAATAACCTTCTTGAATCAACCTATGTTTATATGAAGAATACATCTTTTCCAAAGAGTCGTGAAACGACCACATGGAATAAAATGCACTTCAATACCGACAAATTTGTTACTGAAGCATACAAGAGTGATACAAATACCCCAAAAAAAAAAAGCGAAATTGTGACTTTGTATAACAGGAAACAACCAATGAGGAGCTAGTACATGAATTTTGACTTACCCAAACGGTATTTTTGCGTTGATAGGTTCAGAAGGATTATCATCTGCAGTTAGATGCAATACATCCTCAACCAAGTACCCAGAAGACGATGTATTAGCAGAAAGATACATGACTCTGTAGGGGCATGTGCTTGGCGATCCCGAACAGCTTGTTTTAGGTCCACACAGAGAACTGTTGCAAGGAACTCTTGCACCCGTAGATGAGGTACTGGGGCTGTATATGTTGAAGTCTATCTGGTACAAGCAAACAATATCGTGTCAAGATCGCTTAGGTGATCAGCTCAAGACAAAATTTTGATTGGAGTGTTTCTCTATCCGACTAGCACTTTATCAACTAAGAACGAAAATAACTAAGAACTGCACAGATTGATACAACAACTCTTTTTTACTATTGCAATATATATAGGCCGTTGAACTATTGCAAAGCACCTTATGGGTTCTAAAAGAAGAATTTGACCTCTTCATATAGAGGAGTGACTCTGCATCAGACTTGCGAAAAGGGGCTTAGGGGACTTGGAAAACTATGTTTTGCTGCATTAAGCATTGCAATCAATAAAGCCAAACAATATGGGTCTGATACAATCAGGACAACAACAGCACTAAATGTGAATGTTGGCACTTAAGATTTAAGAGGTTCCGGGGTCTGAAGATGCGCAGTCTCACATCCAACTACAACAAAGAGGTTCCCACCTAAGCGCGACAAGGGGTCGGGTGTACGCAGCCTTAGCCTTACCCCTACATCGCAATAGCAAAACACAGAAAGGCTATATGCAATTGACCATTGAGATGAAGTGCGCCAATTATTTGCTACTCCACGATAAATAGAAGTGCAAAAGATGTCTTTTAAAGAATTTGTCCAAAAGAAAAAGATTGCAGTAAAATTTTGAAACAGAAATTGGAAAAAAATAGCACAATTAGAAAAGTCCTAATCATACTCTAAATAGCAGTCAATAGTCATATTTACATATCTTAACCAAAACTGTACGAGAACAAATTAATAGAGTACATAATGTAATTACGTATATCTAACTAAAACTAACATAATTAGATATACGTAATTACATTATGTACTCTATTACAAATCAAAAGAAAGCTGCTTCTCTAAGCAGAAGAAAAACCCACAACTTTCTAAAAGCAACATACCCAAATGAACAAGCTGGCTCAACAATCACATATTCAATTTTTAACTACTGAAATAGATATCTCAACCACTCAACCAACAATAAGCTACTAAAAGCTACAGTGAATTTGGACATTTCCTTACTCTTTTTCTTTAAATAGTAATTAAACTTTAATGATTGCTTTAGATGGAAACTCCGCGTACTTCTCTCCCATACAAACGTTAAAAGTGGACTAATTAAGGTATTTGGTGTCAGATACTCATATCATATGTTCAATTTTAATACAAGACAAAATAGATACACAAAACGTACAATATCATAAAACATGAACATTTTATAAACTAAAGCCAACTTGACAACGGTTTAGTTCAATGTTTCATAATTCATACCATAAAATAATGCATTCATCGATGAAGGGTCTAAGTTAAAATTAAAATATGATGATTATACATTATACATTTATACCTCTTGAGACTTGTATTTGACTCCTTTAACACAACTATTACAGTCGCATGGTAGCCAAAACAGATCACTCCCTGTGTCCAAGGCCACCATAAATGACAATCCTGGCGTCCCTATTGTCACATTTGCATACTGCAAGCTGCATTCACATTAACTTCTATGAAATTCTAATATGAACCCATAAAAAACATACTGTATAAAAGAAACAAAGATGAAGCAAACTTTTTATGTATGATTGAGTAGAATTATGGGCATCCTATGCTCACAAAAGTCACAAAAGTGTTTCAAAAGCTAACTAACATTAACAATACCAAGCTACCTTTATTGCTTTTACTCTCTTATACGTAGTATAATTATGTTCCCTCCCTTTTTATAAATTCACTAGGATATTCACCTCCACCCATATTACCATAATTGTCTAAAGACACAATTACGCAAATGCGCACATGTGTCAGCTAGCTTAGTTGGTAAAGTTTACCATGTTATTTATGATCACTTTGTGTAAGTGCGCGCCACCTTAAATGATACGCGCCAAAACTTTACCAACTAAGCTAGCAGACATCCGCATGGCTACGATGAGTGGGGTAAGAGAGCATACAATCCAAATATGCTGATGCGGTACGTGGTGTTGCCGGAAGAGAAGGTGAGGGGAGTTTGCGAAGCAGCTGACGAGGAAGAAAGACGGCGGCAGTGGACGGCGAGATCACGGTGGGCCAAGGCGGCAAAGTAACCAACGGTTCCCTTTTCCGGGAGCTGAGTATCCCCCATGTCAAGAATCTGCTTAACTGGATCAGAGAATCTGTGGTGTACGTCAAACCCAAATGTTCCATATGCGTCGGAGGGCCAGGCGGCAAAGCCCAGGAAGAGGACCAGTAGGAGCATGCCACGTGTGTAGTTTGGGATATCATGAGTTGATGATAGATTTGGTGTTGTACTTGTTGTAGTACGTCTAGTGCTAGTACACCTAAGTTTAGGGGACATATTTCTGTGTTGTAGTAAGATGTGTTGCATCAAACTTAAGGAGTTGAGTTTAGTTAAGAGGATGTGTTAGGAGGGGAGGGGATTCTATATGTGTCTTTCTTTGCCTTTGTGCATCTATATCACTGTATGTTTGGGGTATGTATGTTTTGGGGTTTGGTGTAGAATTATAGTGAGTTTGTGGGACCACTTAACCCCAAGAAAAAGCCACTTCTTTTCCTCCTTTGATTATGAGGGCTAAGATTACTTCTAGTAATGTATAATGATACGTACACCCACATTTGGTAGTATAGTATGTACCAAAAAAAACATTTGGTAGTATAGTGGATATATAGCGATAAGTCAATTACCAACTAGCACTAGTAAAAGCCGTATGGAGAAGCTCATTTGGTGTAGGATGATTATATAGTTTTATCAGATGGTAGTGAGGTGATTTTTTTTTAAATTATCTATTAGGTTATAATTAATTATTAGATCTCAACTACTCCGTATCAGCTTAACTTTAATTGAGTTGGTTCTTTCACATGGTGTCACATCAAATGAGGACTAAATGGTCTCAAGTTCAAGTTGTTGGATCATATCCCAGGAGGAAATCATCCATGCTTCAAGTCTAAATGTTTTTTCACGTTAGCGACATATTAGGATATAAGCAATTATTAAGTTTTAACCATCACTTTTTAGAATACCCCTCCCCCGCCCTTTTTGGGTCCATTTCTATTGTTATACGGAGTACTTCATTACTTACCAATGCGTCATGCGGAGCCTTTTTTCATTTGGATGTGGAGTGGTTGATGGGATAGTTGACATTTTCCTTTGAAACTCATCAATTAGGGAAATTGTTAATTGTAGGTTGGTCCGTACTCTTTACCTAAATCCTTGGGGTCAAGTCTATTGTTGAATGTCATACCGTGTGTTAAATACACACGACACGAGTTAGAAGTTTCATGTTTGAACACGAAAAATCATTTTAACATATGTCTCTCTTATTACGTGATGCATGTACGTAAGTAGGCTTCTATATGTTGAGGTTGACAGCTAGAGGAAAATTCCTTCATTATATATTTTCCTCTCATGATACCAGCTTGATAATCCACTAATAGAGAGAATCCCAAATAAATAACTGCTTGTTTGGAGTCTAATTTTTCAAGTTAATAACCTAAGAATTCATGTCTACAAACTAGCACAAATTATTATAAGAAATGGTCTAATTGTAACTTAAAATTGAAAAGTCGTCATTAATTGAGATAATACTCAATTTTTGACCAATATTTTAAAATCACTTTAATTTAAAAATAACCACTTTAAAACGGGTCTAATTATAACTTGAAATAGATGATCTTATATAAGACTTTATAAATCAAACTGATATCTATCAACCAATACATCCTTGTAAATCTAATATATATGTTTAAGAACCACTTTAATTCAAATAAATCACCTCAAATTCCAAAAATTTTATTAGATCAGTTCAAAATAAATTAAACGAAAGAATATATGATTAACCATTTCCATCATGTTGCGTCACATAATAGAGGCAACATAACCTAGCACCAATAATGTTATACCGCCAATTCGACTCTAGCTCTTGTGGAGCTTTGCTTCCTTTTAACTCCTTTTCCTGTAGGGTTGCTTCCCTTAACTTGTTAGTACCTGATTTGATGAATATCAACCTGCGAAAAGCAATTAAGCAAATACGGCAAAGTTCCCTAATAAATGTTACACGCAGCTACATGACCCTCCTAGAGTCCTAGTCGACCTTCTACAGTACGAAGTACTACTTATACCAGGGCAGTAACGTGTTTGATCTTTCCAACTTATAACCCATTGAATATGCGGAAGAGAGATATAGATAAGAGTAAAGTCAAGTCAATATCTGATTGTCGAGGCACAAGAATGAAAGCCATCCGCGTAGAAGACTACAGTCAATATTGGCCTAAGACACTTGAGTAGTTGAGGGTCTTGAACGCTAATGACCTTCACACATGTCTCTCCGTTGGTAAGTCTTGACTTGTCACAAAGGCATGGATGATCTCGTAAGGTCTAGCTTGGTTTATCTATGTCTCGTTATTACACCTTGTGGAAAATAATAGAAGTCCAGCTTACGGAAATCACGGAAGATAGAAGAAGGAAGAAGGGCAACCCAAATGGTAAGATATAGATAGGCGACCAGGTGAGCAGTGACGTGCAATTCTGCGAATGATCATGAACTGATTCTGTTACCACCAAAATTGGTAGGTGATCTACGTTGCAGTCAAAATCTGATTGTTAAGACTGAAACGGCCGAACGTAGGCAACAATTAGTCTAGAGCCACATAATTGAAGGCGTTGGGTAGGTCAACCGCTTTAGATTTTTCCTTTTTCTTAAGTGAGCCTGTATAGAATAAAGACTAAAAACCATTGAAGCATACTCAAAAGACAAATGGACTATACAATATTATTGACATAATTAAAAAACAAAAGGTCAACACTATTGACGAACATAAGACTAGAGAGTAAAGACTAAGTCAGTTTCGACTGGTTCAGGCATATCTTCTGGAGAGAAAGAAAGGGAAATTACATTTGTTTACATTCTGATACAAGCCCATTTCCAGCAATGAGTTTATTCCGGGATTGTAACAAAAATCACTCCCCGAGGTCCCCGTTAATTGGTAGAGACTTGAGAGCCCAAAGAAATGCGAAGTATTAGGCCACGTCCCCAGATCCGGTTTTTTTACTGGGCAATTTGTAAGAGGGATTGGCAAATTAACATAACCATCTGGCTAAGGGATCAAAAACCACAGCCCCCACCAAAGCAAACTATACACAGAGACATTCTTCAAATCCTTACACTCAAATGTGAACCAATAATGTAGTAACAAAGCCTAATAACATGGAGAGTAAACAGCTAACAAAAATACTATGTGTAGGCATCTGATTTGCTACCAATGAAGAGATGGGGACCCTAAATACTTACAGTGATGGAGGCGTGTGGACGAGAAAGAATTCACAGATGGTCTTCTTGAGGTCTAGGCTAGTAAAATTGGGTAACCGAATAAAAAGAGGATAGCGCTAGTAAGGGTTTTACAAAACTGACGAGATAAAGTTGGCGATGCTGCTGAACTATGAGATGCATTTTCACCAACATCAACAGTTCTATTATCAAGCTGTGCAGCAACTGCAGGAGGGATGACAGTGGAACTGCCTTCTGTAGTGCTAAAAACCTGAATATCATAACCTGCACGGGGCCGATATTAGTGCTTTTATACTTGAGGATTAAGATCAAGATATGTCATACGACAAAATGTAAACATACAGTTGCATATATAAAGTCAAAAGATACCCTTGTTTATTGTTTACTTACAGTCCGCATTCTGCCAGCCCAAGACAAACTTTTCTCTGTCAAATACTATGCGGTAACCAGTCATGAAGTTCTCTGCACAAATATTACAAGAAACAAGTGAGCTTATGTATTGGACAAAACATGCCGACCATGAAAGATATTAGGAACTACCGAACTAGAAAGTGAACTTATTATATATTACGCTCTATGTGAGCAAAACCCAACCCAAATAATTAAGCAACCTCCAGAACAAAGAAAATAGGCATCACTATTCACGGCTTCTTTACTTTGAGAATTTGGCTCATAATTCAAGTAAAATGTCAATATCATAATCCGTTCTGTAGTGTATTATGTGCACCCTGGAGCACATGGCACCGATCCATGAAGTGCTGAAAGTGCGCCTTAATAAGTGAACTTCTCATTGATTTGTGCCACAACCTGGGAGGATGTGCATAAGTGTACTTAATGGCTACTAGACTCTGGATGTCTTATCCACTCCAATCGCCTAATTTCCGTGTTACCAACTAAGGGAATTTTCAGTCTTGTGAGTATGACAGATTGAAAGCTAACTTATGCCATAAGGCAAAAGTATCCGTTAGCATACAAGATCACTTTTGATATTATCTATAATGAAAGTTTACACTGTCCGTAAACTAAAGACTAATCCTGACAAATGTGTAGGCAATCGAACTCGTAAACAGATGACTTACGTCCAATAATGTTGAGCTCTGTACTCCTGATCACAGCAAGACAATATACAATTTCACCCTGTAATCAACAGATTGCACATTGTAGTTAATTATTGAGTTTCTTTTTCGGGGTGTGTTGCAAGACAACTCATAAAACTGAACAAGTATCTTACGTGGCTTGGAAGGACAATGATAGGATCATAAACAGTAAAATGGCTGCCTTCTGTCATAGCAATACTCATACTAGGTACTAAACTTGTGTTTGCCCCCGGTCTGCCATTGTATAAACGAAGGAAACAGAACATAAGCAGCTAAAAGACAGCAAAAGTTCAATATCAACCTTACACAATTACAATCGGACCTCATCTCATAGCAATACTCAAAAGGGAGTCTTGGATCGGCAGGAATCTTCTTATCTTTAACTTGTAAATCAAACTGTGAGCCAGTTAGAAATCAAATAAATAGATTTAGAGAGAATAACGAGTAGTATACATGTAAAGATGTATAGTTATAAGTACTTACATTTGCTGTAAACTTACTATAAGCAGGTTCGACCAGATATGTGAAAGATGTCCCAGAATCAAAAAGAGCAGTAAATTCCAGGTCACTGATGGCTGTTCCTACCCGAATCTGAGTCACAGTTATGTTATAGGTAGGGCTGCAAAGCAAAAAAATTAGATTTAGCACAACAAAATAGTTTCAGTCAGTAATAGGACCAACTGTATAGTACAAATTCATAAAACATCGGCACAGCAGCATGTATAAGGGAATTACCACTTACTGTAAAGGATTTACATTGAATGGGGTTTCCTTCTGGTCAGGGCTACCTTTGTCTCCAAAGCTAATCCTTCCAACTCCATCACGTCCGAAACACATGGAGAAGGAATCAGCTGTAAAACCTTCCCTTGATAATATGCTGGGTACAGATAGCTTCTCCATACCAAGTCCAAATAAACCATTGGGAGCAGCCACGTCTAGGAAGGAACCAGTCTGAACTTGTCCACAGCTGTAAAACCCTCTATTAGTTAAATAATTTTTTATAAAAATGCTATATAAAAGGCATGTCAGAAAATTAATCAGCCAAGGCAAAAACTCCATTTCCGAAGCTGCTAAGTCAAACTCAAACCTACGTGTAAGCTAACAGAATCTTAACAGGGTAATTCAGTGCTAGGTTTTAATCAGATCTAGCTACAAAAAGTAAACACCTCAGGGCTCACTTAGTAAGCATCCTGCTGAAGATAGATTTTGGGTTTAAAAATTTGGCGACAACCAAATACGTAAAGGTTGTCCTCAGAATTTCAGATCTGCCAAGTTTGTGAAGAGACACCACGAAGTGCATGCTCATTAGTAGTGAAGGACGAGAAAAATGAAGCTTTCTTATGGAATATAATAGAGAGCCACAAGTAGTCACCGACTCACCAATTTGGTAATCATCTTCATACAGGTATATCAACCTCCAAAGCTAGGGGGGTTCGGAAAATCACATGAGAAGATACTTATGGCTCCCTATAATCTTCCTTCTTATCAATCTAAAAAAAGTTACTAAGTCTTGATTTCTACTACGTACACTGGATAAGCATAAGGAATATTCTAAACATACCCGAATGTGATGTATGCCTCAACCAATTCCTGGTGATGGTCTTCTGTAGTCAAGTGGAGAACATCCTCCACCAGTATTCCAGTAGTTGAGGTCCCAGCAGAAACATAGGACATCACGTAAGGACAATGATTGAATGTTCCAATGCACTGATTGCGGTGCGTGCACACACTATTGCTGCAGGAGACTTTCTTGCTAGTAGATGACGCTCTAGGATTGTATATGTTAAACTCGAAATCCTGTGACAGCATTACATGCCATTAATTTCCACACATCTAAAAGACTAAAACAGCCAAATTAAAATTAAAACGAGGACCAGTTAAGGTCAATGATATTGACAAGAGGATAGATATTACTCAATGTTCAATGATCATAATCTTTCAACAACATAAAGCATTTGGAGCTTATACAAGGCATAAGCGTCAGGTGCCAGCACAAATGCACAATCCTGGTCATTTATGAGCTTATTTATTCAAGAACAGACTCGAATAATTAGTTCTCTTTTGTTTATGTGTCATATGGGTAAAACCATATAAACATTCTTCAATCTTCAGACCGTGCACTGTATAATGCAGAACAAAGTTCAGTTTCAAACATCCCATTGAGGTCTTTTCTGTTAAACTGAACCAAACTTAATGAGATAAGTTTAAAAAATCAAGAAGAACATACCCAAAAATCCAAACTGGCCACACAAGTTTTTGACCTGACTTTGTAAACCAATGCCAAGGGCACACTCACTAATCACTACTTCCTTTCTAAAAAAATGTATACTGAGCTAGTGAGGTATGGTGTACAGTAACTATCAACACTCTAATCACCTAGATCTCCCCTCTGCCCCCAATCTTGCCGATTGTGAGATACTCAATATGCCATAATCCTTGTTATTTATTGTGTGCAAATAACCAAGGGTACTACTGTTCACACTGCAAAATAGCACTCCCACACTCCCACTCTATGTTACTTCGACACTTCAAAAGTCTTGGACATGCTAGAAGTATCTAATGTCAGATCAAACCCGAGAATCCAAGTATTGAAAACGTCGCCATTTTTAAGTTTTTTTTTTCATTGATCAAACCCGATTATCAAAGTACGGAATGTTTTTAAAAAGGCAGTCTTTTATCATAAAAGTAGATGGATGAATGTTGGCCCAATAAAAGGGATATAAATCTCTTATTTGACATGGACTTGCACAAAACTTGAGTTGTTTCAGCTTGCATAGACCTCGTCTACTATATGGTCTATTATCAGAATTTATGATCAAAGTATTGGCCATGCCACCAAGTTTAGCTTTTTAGTTGATTTTATGGAATGAAACTTGAGTATCTGACACCGACACGGGTACGAGTCAAGAGCGGATCCAAAATTCGAAATGGAATCTTCTCTACCACTTTCTCGCCCAATCCTACCATTTTCCTACCCTTTTTTACCAAAACTTAAAGAGGTAGCCTCTGGGTACGACAACTCGACAAGGTAGATACAGGATCTGAGCAACGGAACAAATGCCATAATTTATAATGCCACCATATAAATTAACGCAAGTTGTATTTTGGAGTGGCAATAGTCACATCCCTCCAAGCTAAATCAACTCAAGCTTCCTCCAAGCCCAAGTCAAATCATAGATTTATACTCCATAGCTCCATCTATTTTTTTATGCTAAAGCGGTCTCTCCGAAAACTTTCTAAAGTAACAATACCACATTCATACTTGACCTAGCTCTTTCAACTCCCCACTAACTATATCAAAAAGCGTAGCATTTCATTTATTTGTATTCATATGATATATTCCAACTAGTAAGGGATTGTTCTAGCTTAACATCAGGTCTTAGGTTCGAGGCCCTTGGAAACGCAACAGTGTTGCTTTGCCGACCCAGTGGCCCAACCCGGCTCGAATCCAGACTAAACCGGATGGCAAAAACCAAAAAAAAAATCCATATAATAAATTAATAACAACAATATATGAACGCAAGTTGTATTTTGGAGTGGCAATAGTCACATCCCTCCAAGCTAGATCAACTACTCAAGCTTCCTCCAAGCTCGAAGCCCAAGTCAAATCATAGATTCATATCCCTTTAATGGGTCAGCATAGCTCCGTCTACTTTTATGATAAAAACAAAAAAAGACGATCTCCTCAAAGACTTTCTCACGTAACAATACCACACTCATACTTGACCTCGCTCTTCCAAGTAACTCCCCACTAAATATAGCATTTCATTTACTTATATCAACTAGCAAGGGGTTGTTCAAGCTTAACCAGAGGTCTATGTCCGGAACTATTGGAAACACATATAGAGAGCTTTGCGGCCCTAGCGGTCCTACCTGACTCGAATCCAGGCTAAACCGGATGGCAAAAACCAAAAAACTAAATCCATATAATAAATTAACAACAACAACAACAACAAAAATAAAGAATGTCAGAAAACAACTTACATAGTCATAAAGAGTAGAATCAAGAGTGGCACAACGCGAACACTGACAAGGCACCCAAAACAAATCACTCCCCGTATCCAACGCCACCAAGAACTTCACCCCCGGCGTCCCCAACTCCACCGTCGTATAATGCAAGCTTCAACACCAATCAATCAATCAATGAACCAATCATAAAAATAAAAACAAGAACATTTATATACAATACGTACAAGCCAAGGGCTTTAATCTGCTGGGTATTATTCCCGTCGGAGAAAGTAACGGGCTCCTCGATCTCCGAGATCTTCCGGCGGTGGAGGAGCCGATCACGTGCTGCCAGGTCAGCGTAGTACTCGTACGTCCCTTTCTTGGGCCACTGTTTATGATCATGAATACCATGCTTATGATTGTTTTTACGATTGTTGTTATGGTGGGTTGATTTTAATTGGTCGGAGTAACGGTGGTGCATTGGGAAGGTGAATATACGGTGACTAGTGCATGACTGGAAAAAGACCAGTGAGAGTATTAGGAAGATTATTAGTGGGAGAAATTGGGTACTACTACTAGTCATTTTTATTTAATGTTTGGTGTAACGATAATAATAAGTGGGCATTGTCACATTTGTGTTACTTGTATGATATATAGATCTTGGATATAGTCATTTAGTGATTAGTGAGTAAAGAGGAAAATGAGACGAGTATGTGTGTTTGGTAGTTTGAGTAGACGACACTGTGGGAGTGAAGGGTGGGTCCTACTTATTTTTGGATTTGTTTTGAGCTGGAGGGAGTTTTGCGCGGCGGGGTTTAAATATCTTTTTTCCAATCAATGAAATTCCCTCCCTTTATATTAACTTCAATTCAACGTCAAGAGTTAAACCACTTTTTCTTTGTCTTTCCTAGTATAGTCTTACGGGTAATTATATGGTCATCGTTGTGAATGGATTAAAAGTCCATTAGCAGGACCCCGTGCACTGCACGGGTCTCTCGCTTTTTTTTTTTTTTTATTTTTTATTGTTGCCTAGCCTCCTCTGTCCAGACTCTACCA
>CAAKMY010061888.1:0-19559 GCA_901111285.1 Corrigiola litoralis
AATATGGAGGTTGGGTTTCCTTTTGGGTGGGGTTTGGGGGGTCAATGAAAATACTAGTAATTAGTAATTATTTTAAAGTAAAAAATCTGATATTAGAAGAAATTTGACGGAAAAGCTAACGGTGTTAGTTGTAGGTCACCAAATGTGGATTATATAGTGATCTCAGGGCACCAAAAAGGTAATACAAAAATGTGAGGACATCAATTGTGAATTACGCCTAACCTCAGGCCACCATTCATGAAATTTTCCTAAAATATTCCCACCAACCAAAACATAAACACATGGTACTTACAAATAAACTTGATAAGAAACATTGAGTTCATCCCTAATACAATAAAGACTAACCTAAGACTAACAACTTCATTGGTGTTTTAAACTTCAATATAACAAAGGGTAGACTTTCAACTTATGTTAAAGTTGACAACAAAAAAATTATGAGACAGATTAACCAGACTAGTGGCAAAAACATTAACCAGATTCTAGCATTAACAAAAAAAAGGGAGAAGAGAGAAGCACCTTCATCAGCAAACTGTACTTTCCTTGCTTTCTTTGACTTGGAGTCATCATCCTTTCCCTTTAGTGGTGCTGCAAAGAAGCCGATACAGATTCTAGCATTAACCAGATACAGATTCTGACAGCTAGTGCTAATAGCCACAAAACAAATACTCAATTGACAATAAGAAGTGAGAAAGAAAGAAAGAAGAAACCTCCTTTGGCGAGGGAGAACCCTTTTCCTCCTTTTTCTGACATTAGCTGCATCATGCAAATTGACATTAAAAATCCCCCCTTTAATAGTAAAAAGCAGCTCCAGCAAGAAGAAAGAAGCATATACATTTAACGAAAAGACGAGGCATGCATGCATGCTTGTAAGTAGTGTAGTATCAAGTGAGTAGTACAGTATAAAAGAAGATAAGCTTGATGAGAAAAATAAGAAATTGACATAAAGAAGAAAACTTGGAGAGGAATAAGAAAAGGGTAATCCAAATAAAAACAGAAAACAACAAAAAGGAGAAAACTTAAAGAGGAAGATCATTCTAATAATACATAATCTAATAATGAAGAAGAAAAGGCAGCCAGAAACACAGGCAGGAAGTTGGCTGAGTAACAAAAAGAAGTAATCTTTGATTGAGAATAATTGGAGGAAGGAGAGAGTGCACCGTGCACTGTTCAGTGTTCACCTACCAGTACCAGTAATCTTTAATTCCAGAGAGAAATGGGAGACACTTTTTTCTGAGGAGAGAGAGAGAGACTGAGTAGAGAGTGAGTCACCAAACCAACTCGATTTATGATTCCCTCGTACAAACACTGGACTCACCTTTCCACTTCTTTTTTACTTTTTCTACAGGCCATATCTGGGCCGTCCACTTCAAATCCGATGCTCCAGATTATACCTTTCCCCTTCTTTTTTATTTATTTTTATTTTTATAACACCTTTCCCCTTCTTTTCTTCTTCTTCTTCTTTTTTCGGTAACGTAGCTAAATAAATAGAAAACATATGATATTACATACATTTGCTAGACCTGATAAATAGAAAGAAGAGAACTAGCTCAAGTGGTTGGACTTTAGAGCTATCTTACCCCAATCATGAGATTGGGGGTTCGATTCTCATCTGCGACTTTGTGCTCTCCTTTCAGACAAAAAAAAAAAAAAATACATTTGCTAGACCTGATACATTGGACCGTCGGTCTTAGATTATGTATCCGGGTTGAAACTGATCTAGTCAGCTACGACCATATAGTCCAATACGTTAGTATTTGTGCTTGGTTTAATGGCTAGTATCCAAGATTGAAATACCTGTGAATTTTAGCTCATTACTTCAAACCTTTTATATATTCTTTTGTAATGATAATATGTATTTTTTGAGTCTCATGTAACAAAAAACACACGATGCAATATTAAATAGTCATAGATGATTAGTGTCTGTCTTATATATAAAGTGTGTTTAATAGCTGTTAAGTCTTGCGAAATTCAATTTTTATATGAATGATATACTCCGTATTATTAAGCGAATATATATCGCTTTTGTTAATATTTTCATTTTTATAGGGTTGCAAGGCTAGTTTTTTTTTTTTTTCAAAATTAATGCCATTTTTGTAATTGTTGGTATAGTTTTAGTGTTTCTAACATTTTTTCATAGCTATGGAAGAACATATAACATTGTTATTCCATATTCCACTAATCTTTTTTTCCATTTTAGATAAGAGACGCATGATTGTATGAACAAGTCTAGAGTCGAGACACTGGAGGCCTAAAGGATGGTATGATACAATGTTCTTATGGTACATGAACCGTTGACATAAATCTTGGAAGGTTATACTTAATAAACAGGAGCATGTCTTCCCTGTCTGCCAGTCATAAAATTTCAAGGCTTCAGACATGTAAAGAATCACACAGCAGCAACTAATATCTGTGTTGCATGTCTATACTGCACAATGGTACAGAGGACTCAAGGACAACATTCATGACTGAAGATACATTTCATTTTACATGGTAGATAAAGCACATGAATTGGACTAGCTATCTCTTGCCAACTCTGCTAGCATTGCCGGCGTTTGATTTCCCTCTCGTCCCCTCCGTTAGTTTTATAGAAGCAGCCACACCTGTTGCAACAACATCTTCTTCAATCTCCTTTCCCCTTTGTATATTTGTTCCTCTTTCTTGATGTCTGCTTACTTTTTTCTCTAATTCTACATGCAACCTTTCAGCAGCTTTCACACTGGTTTTCTTTTGTACCTCAATGTTGGCTGAACATGATGGTATTGTGGTCTTGCCTTTCCTCGTCATTAGTGCTTCCCTATCTGCTCTCTGTCTCAGTTGACTACTATCATCTCTAGTCACCGTTGGCATTTCATCTTTGGGAGTAAGTTCCTCCCGGGGAAGTTCACTCTTTGTTAAGCTTAATCGTCTCTCTTGGTCGAAGAATAGGACTTGTACAACGGTTCTCAGTGGAAGTTGCTCGTTTCTCACTGCATGTGCACGCATTTCCGGAGATAGCTTCTGACAGTCTAGAACTCGGCAAAGTTGTTTTTTCTCTTCTTTAGTCAGATGCGGATGCTCCTGCATTTTTCCGAGGAATGAATCAACTAGTAACTACCACATTTCTTTTTAGTAATAATTAATCGCAATCCTGCAAACTAATGATTGGCAGAATTTGTAATGTTAATATCAATCACGGGTTCACGATCGAAGAGATCATTTTCATTTTGAACAAGAAGCAACAATAATCAATTCTGGCAATAATGTTTCCACAAACTTAGCTAGGACTCTACTGTTTTAACTTAAAAGCTGCAGTCTTTATAGATTACCTACAAAGTTAGGCCTCCAAGATTTCTACAGGTTAGTGTGTTCTGCGTTTTGAAAAATGAAGTTTACCTTTAGATAGACGTTGATCGCTTTGTAGAGATCATCATGCCTTGGGCGTACAATATCAGGAAGAGCTGCTGCAAGAGAAGTCATTTTAGAGACTGGAACACTGACATCCTGTGCAACCACCTGAAGATAAGTATCAATAAGCTCACCCACTTTCCTGATGGATCTTAAGGGATGTATTTCTTCGGGATGATATCTACGTCTCAATTGCTCCAAGTATCCTTCTAGAACCTCTTTGATTAAGTCAAGATCATAAAGATGTTGATCCGGAGGAAAGTGGGCAGGACGTAAAAGGTCTTCGATTGTTGCTTCTTCCAACTGAAGACTGGTTTTCCTGACAAGTTCAGCCTTTGTTACTGAGCTTACCCTCCGAAAATTACTGATGCTAAGGATCCTGAGCAAGAACCCAATTGAAACCGATCCTTTATCTGCAGGAATCAAACTGACAATGGTCTCAAGAATTCTATTTTCATCCACCCTTTCACTATCTTGGGATGCTGAACTCTGTGAGCGCGACCTGCTGATTCTAACATCAGGAAGCCAACGACATGCATAAACATGCAATGCTTCACCCACTAGCTGTGGAGGCAGCAAATTTCTTGACCTGATAGTGACAATAATGTGCCTGAAGATGTCTAGATTGAGGTAAGAGATATCCTCAGTCCACCAATCTCTTGGAGCAGACAAGTACTGTTTCTTGGTGTGTCCTGGTCTACTGTAAGTATAGGACCATTTGACCTGCACAGAACCATAATCCTTATGACTGATCAGTATTTAGCATTCAAATCTGCTCTGATATATATCAATATTTATTCTATCCATCTTGAAAAATACTTTAAGCAAATGTATTTAGATGCAGTTTACATGTGATTATGTAAATATAAACGTATAGAGTTTGTTTGGACTTAGGAACCTTCGCTGGCGGTGTTAGGATTTTTGCAATAATAGAATCAATGCACCTTCTGATGATCCCAACATTCTCTGACAACTCAGGCGTAGTAACTGTTGATTGTAGCGTGACAATTGAGTCTTTCCAACCTTGAAGGATACAGGAGCTTAAAAATGCTTCGAGTTTGGCAATCAGGTTTCCTTTTTCAACTACTTCATTCATCTGGAGGAACTTGGCGGCACAAAAGGCAGACACAAAGTTATAAGCACTGAGATGTACCGAAATTCCGTAACAAAATTTAGCACATAGCTCAAAAGCATTTTCGCCTCCTGGAATATCATGAAGCTCTATGGTGGTGCTGCTGGAATCAGCAGAATCAGAGCAAATCCGCTGTAGGAGGTCACACTTTGGCACAAGCGAGAACTGTAATTCAAATAAGGCAAAATCTGGTTTTAAGAACTTCTACTTTGTAAGCAGTGGTTTACAGATAAAAAAACTCCAAAGCCCATATGTTATGAAATTGGTTTACAGGCAAAAAGATTCATCCCCATAGCCCAAATCTCATGAGATATAGCAATAAGATGGATCTTTGTTTATAAAGCTATGAAGCATACCTTGTGCAAAAGATAAGTAGTTTGGCGGACTCTTATAACTAAATCGCTTGGAACATTAGATGCCACTGTTCTGCATAAACATCAATATTTCAGTCACGACTGTCTGTACCATTGAAGATATTTATAAACGGAACCAGCATAACAATGCAGCATAGTATACAGATATTACCTGGTGGCCTCCTCTGTGTAGAAGGTGTCGGGCCTTGTCCCAAGTCTCATATGCTTCATCTTTGCATTTGAGCTATCCTTGAATCACTATATTTTGAGCAAGCCTGTCAAATGGCTGCTGCATGCCGGCCTTCCGGACCTGTCCAAATCGTTTTGTGTCATATGTAAACGACAAATAGCTCTATCGGGATTAGAACATCACATCAGAGAATTCTCAGTCATATGGCTAGCACTTAGGACTGACGGAAACACATTTTCAACATGAATTAGAAGAGTACAATGTCCATATGAATACACTGACAGGGCAAAGAAATAAAGCTTCTGACATGCCTCTGTATCCTAGGTATGTAGATATGGTAAGTAACTTTGATGACCAAGAATTAGGATGGAACGCATAAACAATAAAAAGGGGAGGAAGGGAAGATGTTGCTGGTAAGCACATTGAGTGGCAATCAAGTACAAATGGGTTCAGAAAAGGTGGTTCTGATTGGGACCTTTAAGCAGAACCGCTCACTTATACCAAATGCCGTCCATGTTAATTTTTCAGGTTGCTTTTGAAGGGAAAGAGAAAAAGCCTATTTATAAATGAAAAGGATTGATTTGCATGATTTTTGTTGCTTGTTATATGAAAGTTGGACATCAAAGAAAAAATTGAGAGATTGGAAAGAAAGGTGCCTTCGTGTTGATACTGAATTCTGATCCTACATTAGCTAGAGTTACTTTATAGCATCAACTCTAATCCGATAGATTCATAGGTTGTTAAAGTTAGCCTTTCTACGACTACATTGTAATTTGCATATTGCTGGCAGAATTGCTAGAAGCATGCAGCATACTCAATAATACTGAATAACAATTGCTTCTATGGTTTCAATCAAACACGCAACTCTAGATTATAGCATGCAGCATACTCAAATATACCGAATAATAAGAAACGAACAGAAAAAAAATCTCAGATGAAAGAACCACAAAGGCACTATAAAGCAGGATTAGGCATGTGTCCTGGCAAGCAAGCCATCTAAGATCATAAGCACGCAAGCAGAATATACACGATACATAAATACAGATTATATTCACAATACATGCATGTATACACACCATAGTGATCATAGATTAAGTATTCCGAAAAGTCCTCAAAGAATTGAGAAACAAGCTGAAGCTTTAGTGGTCAGATGGGTGTGCACAAATTTGGCAGTGCATTAGAAGAGGCACTTGAGATTGATCCAAACGTGATGCTCCCAGAATTTCAGATAAACGGTGCCCACAGGAATTAATGAATAGATAATGAGCAACAAGGCGACTGAATGAGGCGGATACCAGAGCTTATTTTGTAGCAAAGCTAAAACGAACTGGCCGGTAATTGTATGACTTGTACATCAGTTGGTTGGGACATCGCATAGTGGTGTCAACAGCAGTGGGTTATGGTCTGGCAAATAGAGTTTGGCTTTCAGGTACTTTTCAATTTTATCTAATAAACACAGAGCACCCCACCCCATGCCCCCTCGTTCCTCGTCTCTTGTAGGTCACCTTTATGAAAAGTTTGGTCCTCTGAGATTCCAACATCTTGGATGTGAACATTCAGATGTTTCTAACAAATGAGTTGCTCTGTTATGATTTGTCATGCTCGCCCCACACGCACTTCAAACAGAAAAAGGAATAGTGGGCAAATTGCTTGGGGAATGACCTTTGTTATATATGACTAAAACATTAGACGAATCATATAATTATCCTATCTCTCTGTCACTATTGTCTAACCCTCCACTCCTCAACACCTCCTGGATCCAATCCACCCTAATACCCTATTAAGATATCCACGTACTGAAGCTAGCCAGCCATGCACGTATGTACTTGATCAACCCAAAGATTTAGCGAGCTAGGTCCCAATGCATCAACTTCATAATCATCTATTCCACTCCCATTCCTGTCTTTCAACTTTCATTAGAACTTGCCAGTACTGCTGTCTCATTGGCACAGAGGCGAATCCCATGGGTACGTTGCTAATGCTTGCACTGCATGGGCTACTTCAATATTTAAAGTTGGTAAAGAAGGTCCTACATTCGCCACTGCTTCCGCAATGGCTCTTCTAATTCTACTAACACTCGATTTAGGTCATAGAAACCGAGTGCAATGGCCTACACGTCAATTATTTCATCTTGTTGTAGACTTGCAGGATTATGGCAGGAAAAAGACGTAATATCATATAATACGTACGTTGCTGCTGATTAGGATTAGGAAGGAAGAAAAGTATCACGGGTTATAAGTCCCTCAACGATCCTACTAATGCTTGGGAAATCAATTTCGATCAGATTGACGAGGAATATAAAGCCCCAAAAGCATTTAATTGATACCAATCAACTGAGTGCAATATAAATGGGAGCGACTTGCATGGAGAGTTGTTACGCAAAGCCTATAAATTAGATTCTGTACAATTTGTGCAATAACACCTGAGGAGAATTATTTCTCCATGGTTGCCACTAGTAAACCTTTCAACTTTCGTTTGACAATAAGTTATAGAAGTTCATCTTATACATTGAATATGCGCGAAAATGCTAACTACTTAGGCAAGACTGAAAAAAATTAAAATTTTTGGGGAAAGGAAATGAAGATAGCAGGATGACTACCCTGAAATTTTTTCCATGTATGTGGTTGTGTGAGCATGAATGGAAGGTTCTGAACAGACACAAGATAGAGCAGAACGAGAGACAGGGGCCACTTAGGTGGGTTTAGTCAACACAGTTATTAGCAAATTATGAAAAAGAAAAAACGCACGCCATGACGAGAGGCAAGGAAATTACAGGAAATAGCAACAAAATCTTCTTGCAATCTCTTTCTGTCCCCTTACTGTTCCAGTGACATCTGAGGTTGGTGCTGCAGGTCCAAGTTATTGAGATTGATTCCCAGAAATAGACGAAGGCATGCAAGTGGGTAATGTATCAGTACACGAGCTAAAATATATCAAATTTTTTATCACACTTAGCATGTTAATTTTCCAAGAGTTAGCGTCTATAGTACACATGTTAATTTGTTCATTACTTTAAGCAAAAGATGTTCTGAAGTACTCCGTACTACGTAAGGAATAGGAGTCCACACCTCAGAGTCTCTAACCAAGCAGAGTAGTAGTACTCCACTAAATACTGATTTATGCTTCTTCTACCCCACCTGTTTAGTGTTTACTACTGCCCCAGTAGATTCGATTTCACATTGTACCAATGTACCTAGGGACCCACTCTGTTTGCCCTTGTGTCTAAATTCTAATGTGCTGAGTGCTGACATTCATCCTGTGATATGTCTCTTTTCATTTTTTTTCCCTGGGGTCCTTTCAGTTACCTAATACAACTAGAGGGGATTTATCCTCGCAAAATTGTATTGAAATCATGCTTTATAATGTGTTTTGTTTATAATGAATTTTGCACCACATGATGAAATCTGGATTGTCAATCCAACTATGTAACATTATCAAGAGTGTCAAAATAGATATAAGGTGGCAAACCAGGTCCATTTTAGGCTCACCGAAACCCAGAACCGGGTAACAGTAGTCTCAACAATATGCTCAAAGATCATCAAAACCCCCTGAGCTATCCTACTAAGTATTGCTCCTATAAAGCTAGAAACTCAGAGGTACTGACAGCTCCAGCCTCTTACAAGATGGTGAAATTGCACCATAACTGAAAAGTAATCATAGAATACAACAATTTCTCCTCTGTACAACAAGAAACACTTGCTGTGTTATCCACAAATACATGCTCTTTGACATTCCACTTAAATGACAATGGCTAATCCAATAAAAGAGGAGAGATCAGGCAGGGCTTCAAAAAGTTTTCCGCTTTCCTAAAATCAGTCACCAAACAGATCGTCATCATCATCAGCAACAAGACTGTTACTACTTATCGTAGAAGCACCCAGCAAACCAACAGCATTTGGCCCAGTAGTACTGTTTGATGGAGATATTTCCCTAGCAACAGAGCCAGCAGATGAATATGCCCATGAAGAGCCCACCTTTCCAGAAAAGGATTCTCCAAATAGGTCATCGTATATACCACCCTTGGTGTTAGGACTTTTGACCTTGTTCATGACTTGCTGTAGTTTGTCAGTAACTCCTTTTGGGGAGATACTATCTTCCTTGACAGATGACTGTTCCTGCCCCTTTGGTATTACTGTGATCTGCACCAGCGATTCATATTTTCCAACAAGACTTCCCTCTTTGAGACCAAGGGGACCTGGCTCTGTTTCTACGTCAGCGCCATCAGAAACTCCAACAACTTGAACCAGCTCACCGCCAACTTGGTCTCTGAAGGCAACTCTTGTTTTCTTGAGTTTTTTAGTTGGCCTTTCTGGTGGTTGGCTATCGTCTTTGGCTGTTGATGCAGCCAACCCATGTATAGATGTAGGAAGGTCGGATTTGGTTATACCATAACGGTTCAATAGTGTGTTATAAGCAACAACAGCTTCCTCATCTGAAGGGTCCGGCGGTGGTGGCAGATTGATCTCTGTGGGTGCAGGAGTGGGAGGGAAAAGAGCTGCTTCATTCTTTCTCAAGATATAAATCCTTGTAGATGCAGCAAAGCGCAGAGACTGGCCTACTTCAAGTTCGACCGGTATATCTTTAGTTAATCTCTCATTTGCGACAAACGTACCATGAGCAGACCCCAAATCCACCACATATATACTGTGAGCAACGATTCGTTATTAGGTATAGTAAACACTTGAGTGTTTGTGGATGCAATTGTGGGAAGAGAAGTAAAGAATGCCAAGGAAAACAGAAGATTAAGAAACGAAAACAATAAAAATAGAAAATCAAGGGTTTGATTAGTATGAGGATAACAGAATAGAGGCAATCTAGAGTTCCAAAGCTTAGAAACAATAAAAGATGAAAAATCATAATGAATTAAAAAAGAAAGCAAGCAAGCAACCTGCCATTCTTATGGGGAACGAGGGCGGCGTGGTGACGGGAGACGGACTGGTGATCGAGCACGAAGTCGCAGGTGTGGAAGTGCCTCCCGAAGATGTGCCTGCGTTTGTCCAGAGGGACCCGGTCCAGCACCTGCCCGTCTTTCAGGACCTCCAGGTAGAACACTCCGGGTCGGGGCTCCAGGGCCCACTCGGGGGGGACCCATGTGGATTGGGCCCCGCCCGCGGGGGTAAGGGCCTCGGAGATTTGGGTGGGTTGGGGTTGGGGTTGTGGTTGAGATTTGGTGGTGGGGGCCACCGAGAAGGGCTCCAACGTCTGAGCCTTCTTGAATCTGTCCAGACCACCACCACCACCTCCGCCTCCTCCCGCTCTTCCGTACATTATTCCGAAAGCAGCTTACTACTCTACTTCCTAGTCTGCTACTGCCTTCCCTCTCTCTTCTCTAATCTACTACCTCCACCACCCCCGATTTGGGACACATACATACTTCTCACTTCTCCCCCTCTAACCTTTTTTTCGTCTTTTCCCTCTCTTTCTTTTTTCTTTTTTTTTTTTTGATATAAAGTCCCTAAACTAAGTTGAATTTCTTTATTAAGCCCTATTTCATTTTCAACTACTTACCTAGTCCTACAACTAGATTCAACTAAACTTATTACGATTCAACTTATTATCAATTCTATTTATTACTACAATTCAGCTAAACTTGACCAAACTTATTACTCCCTCCGTCCTCTAAAGATTGTCAACTTTTCAAAATGCAAAAAATTAAGGAGGAAAATATATTTCCTTGTCTCCTTGTTAAATGCTAGATTGTTTCCCATATAAATTTTATCAGTAACACCAAAATCTTTTCATATCTTGATAATAAGAGCAAGTTTGGTGGGAGAAATTGATAAGTTAACAAAAAAGAAGAAGTTAATATGAAAAGTCAATTAGTGATGTATTTTTAGCTCCTTAACCTTGACAGTTTTTATGGACGGACTATAATAGAAATTTTGACAATCTTTGAAGGACGGAGGGAGTACATTTCAACTCAACTTATTACAATTCAACTATATTTATATCCCTACTAAATAACTCATCAAAAACCAACCCTAAATAAGCTTTTACATATGCTCTTCTTTTTGTGTATTGATTAAGATCATCTCATTAGAATCTAAGGTCACAACCTTTACGTTTCAATCAAAACCGCTTTAGGATGACATAATAACAACTATAATTCCTCCCAACATGGATATCCTCCATTTTTGCTCCCAAAGGTTTCTCTGCTTTAGACCGGAAATTTTATAATCTTTACCTTATTTTGATAATTAGACTACATATATAAAGGATAAGGTAAAATTAACATAAATAACGGGTAGTAAATGACTATTATTACTAGATTCATATATAAACAAATAAGAAAAATTCACTAATTTCCTCTCCTAACATTCAAATTCCAGACTAAAAATATTCCAGAACTAGTCCGATCTGGTCCACCTTTTTTCGGCCTAGTCATGCATTAGACCAGATGTTACAGGTCCAGTCCTCAGTCCATGTTTTTCAGAAAAGTCTGCATCTCTCCCAGTCCGTTTCGACGGTTGGAAAACAGGAACTACAGAACACAGGAAGCACTGCTTATCTGCAAGATGCAAACCATTAAACCCGCGCAATAACAGACACATCCTCTTAAAAATGGTTTCGAAATTGGATTTATGCAGGCTGTTTTCACTATTGCAACAAACAGCTACATGACCAAGTTAACAATGTCAATTCAAGTTTCTCCGGTGAGGAGCGAAAAAGTTCTCTCTGAAATATAAACACCAAAAATTCACTCCCCGGAAAAAAATGCATAGCCACAAAAAACGGTTGAGACTAGGCTGTCATCTCTACAAAACTAGCTCCTTCAAGTAATCACATATTTCCGTCAATCAATTTTCTTCTGAAAACGAATTAAAAAACCTTCGCTGCCAGTTGAAGTTCTCGCTAACTCTTCCTACTATTACAACAACACCTGTAATGTAATCTGCACAACATATAGGCAAGCCCGATAACTTTTACATGAACTCATGATGGCCTCACGCATCTGTATTCTGAGAATGACGTTATCTGATCCCAGTGACATGCTTGGTCCGCAAGCTGGTGTATGTCGATTAGATACACTTGTGCTTTCCCGAGTGATGGGAGAGGCGTCACTCTCAGAGGCATCTCCGATATCAAAAGCAATACTGAGATTTTGCAGCCTCTATCTTCCACTCACATATTCTTTCTCAACTGTAGCAAATATTGCTTTCAGGCGGTCTTGCAGATTTGAGAGGATGTTCTTGGAGATCCTTTTCTGATGCTTGGTGCTTTTCAGCCATGCAATTCCAAATGATACTGTCACACAACAACCCTTCGGTCTATCTTCAATCTGATATCTGAGGTGAAGCTGGAATCAAACAGATGAGAAGATTTCAGTTAATGTTTTCTACCAAAAAAGGCGATCAAATACAAATCACTTTTCAAAGAACACCAATCATACATGAAAATAGTCACCAAGAGGAACCCCATGGAGTGTCAAAACCTCTTCAATAAGCCAACCATTTTTATCAAGAAGAGGAGATTTTTGTTGAACGCCAGTGACCTCTCCTCTGTAACTTGAGATACGCTTGTCAAATTTATAGCATGTTTGTCTCGTATATACATCAGCCTTATCTAGTTCCCAAGAAGTGCAAGAATAATTGAGGCATCCAGTTTTCTCCATAACCCTTCGGTCAATTTCACCTCCACTAAACAGCTCCATCAAGAAGTCCATCTGAAGTAGGAATCAATCACAGATACTGTCAGTTGAAAACTGCTAACAAAAATGTGTGAATCATAACTCAACCAAAAAGTGTTAATAAATTTATGAAAAGAAGCACCAAAGGCTATGAGATTTCAGCACAAACAGAAAGGAAAAAATTTACTGAAATAGAAATCTCAAAGGAACTCCTCATAAAGAGCAAAGCTGCAGTGGCTGTGCATCTCAGGACGAACTTCTGTTCCTCACAATCGCAACCGCTTAAGGTTTATTTTTTTTATATATATATAGAGGAAAAGGCCATCTCAGTTCTTCTAAGGCATTTACCATTCCCTATCTCTCTCAAAGCTCACCTGCTGGCTGCTATACCATACGACACTATTACCCCCACTAACTTTGAGAAGGCTCAAGCCTTACCCCTGCCTTTATGATGGCAATGAGAGATTTTCCATCAGACACTAAGTAGAGGACATTTCTCTAGGGCATTTCATTTAGTCGGCTGTAATTAAAATGTTACTCCGTGTTAGATTGTCCGATAATTAGTCTGCATAACTTTGTTACTAACAGCCTTTCGAAACAAGCCACCCCTCTCCCGGTACTTCGATGATAAGTTTCACATGAAAAGTACTAACCTCGCAATACAACATCGAGTGACATCAAAGTTTGTTGTTTTACTCTCACTAGCACACGGCAGGAAAAAGAGCTTAAGGTGGCCTTTTAAGTCTACAACACATCTAATAGAGAACCTCCCCAAATATAAACTTCAACACTCATTAGTTATTTGTATTATACTCTATTAAGATATCAGAAATATATAAAAACTTTTAGGATATTTTGCCATATGACAACAGCTCATTATGTTTATTCGATAATTTAAAAGTCTATCAGCTCTCAGAAATAGTATTTAAGTTGTATTAGTGTTAAGTTCCTTTTAAGCAACAAGAACACCCCTCATACCCTATATAGGGAATAAGATTGAAGTTTATTTATGGAGAGGTTTTCCATCAATATGGTTCCGGAGTCATGGTCTGAAATAGCAAAGCCTATCCTTCATATTTCGAATAAAATAAAAAATGAAGTTTATGATTCGTGGAAGTTCTCTAACAGGTTAGCACAAGAGCGGATTTTAGGTTTAGAAAGGTATCGGAACTGCAAAGTAGATGAACGATCCGAGCAATGGAGTGTCCTACAGAAAGAGCAAACTGCCAAAAATATGTTGTTCCTGCTTCTATTTTAGAGATAAAGAACTCCTACAAATCTCACTGGGAAGAGGCCAGGTAATCAAATATGCACCTTTCCTCATACGCAGGGACATGAAGAGTATCCATCATAATATTCAGGTATACCGTATACCTACAACCCAAAGTCCAAGTAACCCAACAAAAGGGGAAACTCAGTTCAAACAGAGGAAGCATGATCTAATCTTTTTTAATTAATGAATTGTTATGGAAAATAACAAACATACATTTTTACTAGAGCTGGAAATACTTGCAGGGAAATATCAGAAATGAGAGGAAGAGGTTATCAAGGCAAACTCAAAAGCTGCTGCTCCTAAATCCGGAACTACAAACTTTCTATCTACAAACCCATCACATATATGGCAGACTAAAATATGAAAAATGTTGTAAATCATGCAGACAATTAGATGAACAGATATACAAAAAAAAAAAAAACATACTTAATTCAATGTAATACTAAACCTACCCTCCCTCCTGTCCCTCAACATTAATGCATACCATGAAAAGTAATAACATGCACAA
The DNA here is from genome assembly GCA_901111285.1 of Corrigiola litoralis. Lineage (NCBI taxonomy): Eukaryota > Viridiplantae > Streptophyta > Magnoliopsida > Caryophyllales > Caryophyllaceae > Corrigiola > Corrigiola litoralis. The sequence goes on from CAAKMY010061888.1 coordinate 14,468, forward strand.
AATTCTGAGAGATGTCTTTCACAAGAGAACTATTTGGGTTCGAGACATGAGTGACTGTACATGATAATCAAGTGAATGTATGCTCGTGTCTGGAATTCGTATATGAGTTGGCAGGAGAGCCCTTGCTTGAAAGAATGTAAGTGTGCATGTATGCCTGTGTGGAGGGATAGAGAGATAAAGAGGGGGGGGGGGGTTGAGAGAGAAAGAACTCACAGGAACAGAGGGAGAAGAGGAGTAAACCTCAGATAAATTAACGTCTTCAACACCTACAAACGTTCCACTCTCCTCTGTCTGGAGACTTGTGCTTTCAGAATCTTCAACAATCTTTACCTTCTGCTCAGGGCTCAAGGATCTCGCCTTCCAAAGGGCCATAATTGTCCTGCAATAAAGTTTTGATCATGATGTATGTACTGACCTCTTTTTTTCTTATTATTTTCCAACACGTATCTAACAAAGGAGCACTTTCCACCCACATACTTACTGCAAGACTAGTTCCAGTCTGTTAGTCCATGCTCTACCAACTTTTTCTTTCGTGCAATCTCATATTATTTAATGCAACTTTTTATATACATTCAATGAAGATGAACATCAAGCTGTGTTCACTTTCAGTGCTGTCCTGGTAGAAATACAGATAGCTTTTGATTGTAAACATGACAAGCGACAACTTTTTACCTGTGTGCCATGGTGAAAGATACAAATGAATGGAAATAAAATTTCAGCCTCCCTTCTTCATCCTGAGTCTTTGCACCATGTTTTGCATCTAAGCCTCTCCCTTTACGCAGAGTAATGACGACAATGGGACTCCCCATCGAAGAGAGATTAGGAGAAGCCACCTGTATGTCTTCTACGTCCTCCCAGAGGAAAAAGAATTTTGTTTTATGTCCAAATAAATTAGCGTGGAACCCTATTACTCTTGCTGATAGGAAAAGACGTCCCTGAAATGGCAAGTGCAACTATTTGAGGTGGCATTCGAATGTGTAGAGTTGTTAAGACTTTAACAACTTGGTCAATAAGTTTTCTTACCTAAGATTTGATTCCTTTTTAGTGAGAAAAGGAACTGACTCAGATCAAAGAGAAAGAAAGTAGCACTACTAATATAAACAGAATGTTTAATAGATATGAAGAACAAGGTATTCTTGGCAATGTGACATCTCTAATTTGAAAATTCACCCATATCAGAAGGTACCACACCTGAAGTGGCATCTTGCGCCTCAAATGGCAAGTGAAATCATTGATCAGAAATTCTTCAGGTGGAAGGCAGAATAGCTTCTGAAATGCTGAATTCGTCTGAGGAGATCGCTGACTTATCTGGTACATATGTTTCAGCATTAATAAGGAAAGAAAGCAGGAACCCTGAATACAGATCTGTATATTGATGCAACAGAAATGGCAACACAAGTTCAAGTTCCCTTAATGTAGCAGTCAATATTACCTTCTTTCCAACCTCCTTTTCCATTTTTGCAAGGTATTCTCTAACAGCATTACCACCCCGTGTGTCATCCAAGAATATCCTCAACCGCAACTTTGACTGCCATGACTGTGCTAGCTTCCCTTGGAGAGGAACCAATACATCCGCCAGCTCCGATATATTAGTCCTGAGAAAGTTTATTTCAGCATATCCTAAAGAAGTTGCTTCATCGAAAGGCCCGTCAAAATCAAAAACTTCCACTTCAAGCACAGATGGAGGCTCATCCATTGCGTCAAACTCAAATATTTCTGCATTTTAGCCCGAGACATCGAGAAACTATCCGATCAGATACATGTCTAATTAGGGAGGCATATAGAGACAACGTACATCATAAGAGATAGGTGACAAAACAAACTTCACCATTCCACTGAGGATCTAGCTTCTGGAACTTGATTGAGCTGGTTCTAGTTCTCCCATTGCAAGTAAAGACTACATAAGGATCAGAGAAACCGGTTGAATCCACAGCTGCCAAGTTGCTGCCCTCTATTAATGCAACAGTGAGCAGCCACCCGTCTCCTTGTGCTTTAACCCCATGATCGCTGCCTGCAAATAGGGAGGGAAAGGAAGTAGTAAATAAGAGAGGAAAAAAAACACATGTATGCTTTTAAAGATGCACATTTCTAGTGCGTCAAAGTTTACACATTTCTCAAAGAAAGTAAAAAAGCAATGCTATGAACTTTGACTTCCTTTTCAGAACCCCCCATTTAAAGCAGTACACAGACAGAGAAGATTGGGGAAGATGGCTTAGGTAAAGAGCATTGCAATAAATAAAGAGAGGGTCGACAAAAAATAAGCTCTAGTGAGACTAAGTAGAGGCGGTATTATAGATGGTTTGAGACAAATTAAGCAGACATTTAAAAAGAAACTAGATTGAAAGAAGCAAAATTAAGAACTTAGATGTATGAGTTCAGAAAACTGCTATTGTAAGTGTTGGATAAGCTGAAAGATGAAGAGAGCATTACCCTTCTGCATTCTGGCCTGCATGAAACGTGCTATCAAATCAAATACTCTCTTAGCTTGAAGAACCAAGACACCACATACAATAACTTCCCCGATTGAATCAGGTAAGTCAAGCCCAACAAATTCGAGACCTTGAACGGTGCTTGGAGCAGCTAGCCAAATGTGAGTTAGAACATAAATAGCTATAAGAATGGTAGATACAAAGGTGATGTTAGCAAAGTATTGAACTGCCAGCTTCGAGTCTGACTGTGGTTCTGCCTGCAAAGATGCCAAAGCCTGATCCTTCTGAGATCCCGTTTCCTTGAGATCAACAGGCTTGACATGTTGCGACAAAACAGAGGAAAATTGATCAAAGTTATCCTTAAGAGGTTGCCGGGCTCCATTCTCAATCATTCCCTTCATCATGGTGCTCTGGACAAAATTCATTCGCCATGATACCACTAACCGCGAACATTGTTCTCCTGATGGCAGCTCAGGCCCAGAAGAGATACAGAAGAGAATCTCTACCCTAAAGGTTCCTCCATACATGACATCCGGAGTTCTAACACTGACCAAGACTGCAAAAGACTTTCCATCGGCCAGTAGATAGGTTTGGTCCTCAAAAGCCTTGACAGCCTTCATTAACTTTGAGGGGGGAGTAACGTAGGTGTTGTGTCGTTTCAAACTCCCATCCTCCAATTTCCACTGCCCAAACTGCAGGTCTGTTTTCCCTTGGAGTTCTGCTACAGAAGTGTTAAACTTTGAATCGGGTGAGAAAATTAGGGCGTTAAGGTCAGTCGTTGTGGTCAAGAACAGTTGATCTACAAGCACCCCTCCCGGTAAGTTGGTAGGAAGGTCAGTTCCCTGGTCCCTTGATTGCATGTCTTTGATTAAATCCTCAAAGGTGGCCGCAGAAAGAGGGTCCTCAGACCTGCCCTCACCGAGTTCAGATAGCACAGGTTCGGACTTGTGCCTCTTTAAAGATTGATTCTTGGAAGAAGTAGCATCAGACCTGGTGGGGGACGATGTTCTGGAGCCACTGGTTACAGAAGAAGAAACCGAATCAGCCTTTCCATCATTAATCTTTGGAGGAAGTAGTGATGGCGTTGCATTGTTATTCGGCAAGTCCATGAGAGAACCATTCTGAGAAAGATAAATGTGTAAGCAGATTTCACCTGTCAAGTAAACACAAGGGAAATAAAATCTTGAGAAAGATAATACACCAACTAAAAAGCAATTGCATTCGTACAGTCTGTTCCATAGTGTGTACAGCATCAGCATAGACACGGAATAGACTACTAATAAGTAGCATAGCAAACTTATTCCTGTTTGCATAAGGCAAAGTTGAGGAAAGATTTGACACCATAAAAGCATAATAGCTTTAACGTGGACGCAAAGGCAAAGCTGTTTGAGTGATCAGGCATTATCCAAGGCTTAATGTTTGTAAAAGGAAACAAAAACAGCTATGTGAATTAAAAAGCTAAAACATTTAAGGAAGGAGATACAGTATGAGTAGCAAGGGAGTGCATTGACGCAAATTAGAAGCAAGTTGATTGAGTAATCAGGCATTGTCCCAGGATGAATCTTTCCAAAAGGAAACAGAAAAAGTATGTGAACTGAAAAGTTAATACATGTAAGGATGGAGAAACAGTAGGAATAGCAGGGAAGTGTAATGATGAAAATGAATGAATGTAGCATATATACCGCAGTCCTTGGGCTTAGACTTCTTGTTCTTGGGGAGCAGAGGGTAGGAGGCAGTGCCGAGGGACTTATCGGGAGCATCGAAGACGCGGGAGACAGGGAACTTGACCTGGCCCACGAAGTCATCGTTGAAGTACTTGTCCTCGTCCAGCACCGAGATGATTAGCTCATCACTGAGGTCGTCGACGCGAAAGTTGAACTCGTCGCCCCAGTAGGGGTTGAGGCACTTCTTGATGACTTTGGTCCTGAACCTCTGCTTCCCGAGCTGCAGCCTCACGTAGGGATCACTCAGGCCGTTCATGTCCATTGCCGGTATGTTTCTTGCTTCTATAACCTTCACTACCAACTTCATTTTGAATCCAATTTGACAAAAAAACAAAATGCTTTATTTGATTTGTGTTCCCTCCAGAAAAATATCATGGAAGGAAGGGAGGTCAACGAATATGAAGAAGAAAAGGGGGGAGTATGTTTGGAGTGATAATAGTTAGATGGAAAGAAAGGCCGAGAGATTGAAGGAGTAATGAAGGGGTCCCAGAAAAGGGAAGTCAGCCCAGAAGAAATGACAATGGAGACTGTCAAAGTGACGAGGCAATCAAAAATGATTGACAGATTGGAAGGAAGCGAATCAAAATGAGAAAATGATTCAATGGAAAGATGATCATTAATAAGATTGAGGGGATCCAATGGGGATGAATGGATTAATGAAGCCTTATAAGAGAGAGGGAAGGTTTACGTTGAAAATGCAAATATCAAAAATGGAAGAAATGGCCACTGCAAATAATACTGCAATGACTTTTCTTTGTCTCAAAAATCGTAAATTATATTGCGCACCCAGTGCATGATGCTCCATACACTTACCTATTAAAAAAAAAATTACAAAATAAGAGTATCTTTTTTCTAGCCATCCTCTAACACCTTCTTTTTGATTTTTTTCCTCTCTCCTCATTCTTCCTTGTTACTTTAACTTGTATTCACAATGTATGT